>PVKM010036497.1:0-14779 GCA_004027735.1 Carollia perspicillata
CTTCCCATGATTAAGTCTGTAATTTGGGTTAAATGCCAGTTGAGGGTTTGGGAATTTAGGCTGAGGTCTAGTGGGCCAAGAGGCTTGGCCTTCAAAGGGAGGAGCTGATGAGCACATTTCATGTGCTTGTTTTCTCATTTCGTACCTCTGAACTAGGTCAGTACTGGGAAAAGCCCTAGGGGTCGTCCTCGACTCCTCTTTCCCTCACATTCTCCAGCCAGCTTATCAGACAGAATGAATGCCGATATGACTACATCTCTTCAGCCCCACTGCCATCTTCCCTTTGGTCTGCTGTCATAGATTCCTATCTGGCTCCCCGCAATCTGTCCTCCACACATGTTTTAAAAAGATGAATCACTTCATATAATTCTCCTGCTTCAAACCCTTGAAAGGCTTTCCAACACACTTGGAGTCCAATCAAAATGCCTCACCACAGCCTCAGGTATCCACGAGATCAGTGATCTGGCCCGCGCCTGTCTCTTTGGCCTCTACTCGTCTACTCTACGATTCCTCTCTCAATCTCTTGCAGCCACCCTGCCTACATTCTGTTCGACATCTTGCCAAGTTCATTTCCACCTTGGCCCCTTTGCCAGTTGTGTCCTCATCCTAGATCTCCACATGGTTTTCTTCTTCATTCATCCAGGTCTCCTTCAAATGTCACCTCCTCCCTTTATTTGAAGTGACACGTCTCCCCAACAGGGTTACTCCCTATTCTCTAAGCTTACTTTATTTTTTTATGGTCCTGCTCATTACTACTAAATCATATGTTAAATAATTCTTTACTTATTCGTAGATTTTCTTGCCTTCTCCCTGGAATGTCAGTCTTTGAGGGCAGGGACTTTTACCTGTTTATTGTTGTAATACCTTCTGAGTTCCTAGAACATAGTAGGTATTCAGGAAATATTTGTCAAATGGTCGATGGAGTGTTGAAAATAAGGGGTCTTTCCTAGGTTGTGGGATTGCCTGTCAAGTCATGTGGAGGATCAAGGCAGTGGTGCACATGGACAGAGGTGGAAGTCCATGCTGCAGGGAGTGTGGGGCCCAAGACCGGGACCAGCCAGCTGCTGCTGAGGGCTGATGTGGGAGCTGCAAAGCAGGGAGCCGTCAGAAAGTACAGAGCTTCCAGGGAATTGTGAGTCAATGGTGGAAGCCAACTGAACAATCATGACAGCAGCTGGGAGTTCCCAGCACAAAGAAGTTAACATTGAAGCACTTTCTATCTCAGATGGAAAGTTTCCAGGCTGGAACAGGGGCCACCATGTAGGGCCTTAGTAGGATCTGATGTTGGGTTCAATTAAGATTCAGAAATGGTGAACGGGTTTATCCAAGGAAACTGTAGAGAGAGGCCCACCTGCTATGGAGCCATCATCGATCAATCCACGTGCCTTCAATTCCGTACCTTCCAAAACCAGTTCCCAGCACGCTATAACCAACCCCCCTTGCAGATACTCCCCCAAAAAGCAATTATGCAGGGGAGATTTCATGGTGCCGACAGTCCCCCAGAGACCACTGAGTTCCATGGCCCACTCACTTCTCGTGTTGGGGAACTCCACTCAGCGGCAGAGGCCCCTGGGCTGGCTGGGATTCCCCACTGTAGCAGCAGCGGCCTTTGCGGGGTTGAGCTGCCAGCTACTTTTCAGATTTAGCACACAGCTTCATGAGGAGGCAGAGCTGTGTTGCTTCTGGTGAGAAACAAAGCCAGCGATGCTGAAATACCTGGGAAATAGCAAGATTGTTTCTAGAGGTTGGAAGCAAATGTCCAAACTGGGAGTGTGGCAGGAACTGGCCTTTGTGTAACCCTGCCCCATTCTCAACTCCATTTGTACATTCCTGGGATCTATAGAAAGAAGTACATTGTTATCGGTTTATAACTCAGCTGCTCATCGTTTGAGGGTAAGAAGAAAAGAGGTTTGGCGTGGCTTTGAGAGGAAGTAAGGTGAAGATTTTTCTCTCTCAACCTATTAAGTAAACCACTTGGGCTTTCATGACTCAGAAACCACAGACCCCACAGCCAAAGTGCATCTATTCATTCTTGTCTACAAATATTGATTGAGAGCCTGTTGTGTGACTAACACAATGCTTGGGTTAAGGACGTAATGGCAAAATAAGATTCATTGTCTCCCCTCAAAAGTAGATAATCCCATTTTACACATCCAACAGGGAGGGCAGCATAACCTAGCAGTAAGGAATGGAAGCTGAGTTTTGTTACTAACCAGACTATGTGACCTTGGAAGAGTCACCTCCCTCTCTGAGTTTAGATTTTCTTATGTATATTTCAAGGAAATCACCTATGTTATTGTATTTAACGAAGTAGTGAGTAGCAAGTGTTTGGCCCACATTTCAATAAGTGAAAGCCCTGATTCTGGTTATGCTTTTATGGTAAGAATTAGTAGTGAATGCTGGGGGGACACATTTATATATCAAAATATCATGTTTCTGAGCAAATATATTCAGGGCCAAACCTAGAAAAATTAATTGAATATATTGGTTTTTTTTTTTTTTTGCTTCTCGCCTGAGAACCCTCTATTCAAGTTCATCTCCTTCCCTCTTTCCTGGAAGCCCCGTGTGCTCCAGAGTTCCCTCTGATCGTCTCTCACTGTATTGATGGATTTGAAGGAATCTAAGCAAGATATGCACAATATACTGTCATTGATTTAGAGAATTGCCCTTCCTGGAGGCGTTCACATCTCACCCAAAGAATGATGTCATTTCTGGTATCAGTAAGAGCTGCCTTTTCTGAAAATAATGAAAGGGTTTGGTATTTGAGCAGGGAGAGACAGATAGACTAATGGAATAGTTCCAGAAACACACTCATGAATCCATGGGAACTTAGCTCCTCACAGAGATGGAAATACAAAGGAAGAACTCTGTAATTGCTGGGTTACTGGGCTGTGGGGAAAAAAATCCCTACCTCACACTATATAGACAAGTAAATTCCAGATGGAATTAAGACCAACATGTGAGAAGGAAGCATTAAAACCTTCAGGAGAAAAAAATAGGGATTTGTTTCTTTTTAAGAAATATGGAATTTTTAAACATGGAGAACTATGTCTACAGGGCATACACCAAAAGAGAAGTTTTAAAATATGATTAAATGGAAATATTATTCTTCTGTACCAACAAAGATACATAAACAAAGTTAAAATACAAACTGCAGACTGAAAGAAGCTATTTATAATGCCTACAACCAACAAAGAATTCATAATGAAATTTCTTTTTTAATTTCTAAAAATCAATAAGGAGAGACAATCTAAGAAACATGAGCAAATAATATGAGCTGAACAGTCACAGAAAAAGAAAGAAACTCAAACTCATTAATATCAAGGGAAATTCAAATTAAAGCCATTGTGTGATACCATTTTACACCTCTGAGGATGGCTGAGTGACCGTATCTGATGAAGCTAGTTTCGGCAAGACTGTGGGGAAACAAGCATTCTCGCACATTGCTGGTGAAAGTACAAATTGTTGAGACTACTCTACAGAGCACATTGGCTTTAGCTATCGAAAGATCCAGCAATTCTACCTCTAGGCATATAACCTAGAGAATCTCTTACACACATATACAAAGTGATGGGCATAGGAATATTCCTTGCATCAGTATTTGTAGAGGCAAAAAATTGGAATTAATTTAAATGTCCATCAATAAAAAGACAAATCAATTGTGAATTAGTCACGTAGTGCAATCTACACAGCAGTGCTAATGAATGAGATAGAGCTACATGTGCTAATATGGATCAATCTTTGAAAGGTGATTGTGGAGTAGAAACAGCAAACTATGGAAGGATTTGAGTTCTATGAATTACCATTCATATAACGGCAATGGCATTACCATTACCATTTAGATAAAAGTGTGAAAACTACCAAACTTTATATCAAGATTATGTATGTGTGTGTATATATATAAAATATGCTACATTATCTATTATGTTATATGTGATATGTATTAAATGTGATATATGTAGCTTATGTATTTATTGTATATGTACATCTAAATCGTACATATTTTTAAAAACACATACATATTATTTGTGTAAAAACACATAGTGAAATTACCAAACACAAGCATAAGCAAAACAGATATCCGCTGGGGGAGAGTTTGGACATGGAAGAAAGAAAAGGGGATGGCAGGAGTTTGGTGTGGGAGGGGTAAAGACGATTTGAACCAAATATGATAAAATCTAGATGGTTGATAGTACATGCGCAGATGTTTATACTTTTCTGTATGTTTGGCATTTTAAAATTAAAAAACAAAAGAACTATATGTTCATAGCAGCGTTATTTACAATAGCCAAGTGCTGGAAACAGCCTAAGTGCCCATCAGTGGATGAGTGGATCAAAAAACAGTGGTACATTTGTACAACAGAATATTACACAGCAGAAAGCAAGAAGGAGCTCCTACCATTCACGACGGCATGGATGGAACTGGAGAACATTAGGCTAAATGAAACAAGCGGTAGAAGGCAAATACCATATAACCTCACCTATAAGACAAATCTAATGAGCAAAATAAACTAACAAACAAAATACAACGACAGGTATGGGAACATGGAACAGACTGACAGTGACCAGAAGGGAGGGGGAAGGGGAATAATGGTGGAAAGAAGGGGAAGGGACCAGACAAAGAACATTTATGAATGGCCCACAGATATGGACAATACTGTGGGAATTGATTGTGGGAGCGGGGGAGTGGGATGAGGGCAGAGGAGAGCTAAGAAGGAAGAATTGGGACAACTACAATAGAATAACAATAAAAACATCTTTAAAAAAACAAAAGCAAATGGGAAAGATGCTGAACCTGGTCTTCCTTGTGGCTTTTCCAATTAGTTCTCCAATTAGGCAACATGAAGAGATCTATACATTCCCTACAGAACCTTATGCATTTGAAATACCTGGTTTGGTTCCATAACATGTTCTCTTCTTTGCTGGAGAAAAGGCTCATCTAGGGCGTGCATGCCATACAGGGATGTGCAGTCCCTTTACTTCACAAGGGTGCTAGTCGAGGGGAGAGGGGGCCAAAATTGCTCCTTGGGCAGTGCCCCCTGGCACAGGACTGCACCCCTTATGGGGTTGCATCCTACCAGAGTGGGCATCTTTTGCTAATTCGGGTGTCTGAGGAAGAGTCTTGTTTCTAATCTGCACTGATAGCAGGCAGTGCCTTCTTCTGTTTGCACAAAGGCACAATCTAGGGGAAAAGCAGACTTGACCTGGGAGATTGAGGCCATGCCCAGGGTTTCCCAGCTCTGTTGAGGTGGCTATTAACCAAATCAGTGAAATAAGGATGAAAACATGCTCATCCTGCCTGGGACAGCCAGACAGAAGGGTGAGGAGGATTCAGTTTGTCTACTCGTCCCCACCTCAGCTCTTCTTAGCCTGTCACCAGTTCTTTCAACATCGCCCAAGACTACAGCACAGGGGAGCGATGCAGGTCTACTGACCAAGAGGCACCCGCATGAAGACCTTGTGATTACCTTGAAGGGGAAAGCATGATTGATGGATATATGATGAATTAGAGCTTAACTGGGAATGCAAACTGAGGTGTCAGCGGCTATTTGAGGTGAATTGTTCAAATTTGCTTTATTCCATCTAGTGTGTTTACCTACCATCTGTCTTGGATTAGGTACTGTGCAGGCCAGAACATACAATAATCCTCAAGATGCTACTATATTGGTGCTACTTAGGGACATAGCACACCTCCCTATCTATTCTCTGCCTTAGGAGAATGACAGTGATTACCTTCACTCCGTATACACCTCGGAGCATCAGAAGACGGCAGAGGAAAAATGAGCTGCTGAGTACAAAATAAACAGATATTTATCATCTGTGTCACAAAAGCTCAGCAAATCTTGTAAGAAATTTGTATTGATATTGTCCTGAAGATGATGCTTATTGGATCAATACACTCATAATTGCTTCCTCCTCTCTATATAAAGATATAGGTATAACTTAAAGTCAGTATAGTTCAGAGTCTATAAAGTGTCCGATTCATTCAGTGCTCCATCTGTTCAGTGTCCACCGTGTGTGCTAGGTGCTAAGGATAAAAGGTTAAATGATAAATTGTTTCTTTCCTCAAGGAAGTTAGACACTCAGATAGTTACACTCCAGTGTGTTCAGGACAGTAAGAGAAGGGAACCCTGGAGAATGTGGGATGCCTGACCCAGCAGCTGCCGAGTGTATGTGTCTGGGTTAGGGAAGGCGTCCTGGAGGAGGGGAGGTCTGAGTGGGCCTCAGAGGTTGAGCAGGGTCTTCAGTAGGGCAGGCGTTTCAGCAAGAAGAGGCAGCCTGACCAAAGGTGGGGCAAATGGCATCTATTGTTTTATTGTCCACTAATAAGTCATTTTTCTTTTCCTGATAACCCCTTGGGGAACTCCCCCCTCCTCTATCTGGAGCCGTCTAGGTGGAGTTGCCAGTCGAGGTGCCCTGAAATCCAAGGTCGAGGCAGCTGAGCCAACCTTGCCCAAGAATTTGACTTTTCCACTCAGTTATTGCAAGGAAGAAGAACAGTTGTTGCAGAACCCTGAAAAGAATGTTCATAATTCTTACTACCTGGATCAAGACCCGTTCTGCTTCTCAACCTTTTCATGCCTGATACTATAGTGTTTCCTTCAATTCTGTGAGCTATCCCATATCCTTACAATAAAATCTTTTTTAAAAAGAGAATTCAACGTATAGTTTGTTAACAAAACCAGTGCGTATAGCTTGCAACTAAAAATCCCTAACTGTTACCAGGGGGGAAAACCAGCCGTGGAAGCTATAATTAGAAATTTAGGAAGTTTACTCTGTAACTACCTCAGTTCCTTGAGGAAAATTTCCAAACCCTTCATAGATGAGGGGTGGGAGGGTGAGAGAGAAGGAAACAGAAAGAAGAGACAGTGAGAAAAAAAGAGAGGTGAGAGAGAGAACTGGGGATGGCTGGGTTTGCAGGGTGCATCCTATTTGGCATCATATAAACTTCTGCCACTGGCTGGCCTCTGTCTCCTTCCACGGAATAGTTGTTACATGCAGCACGCAGAAGAAAAGAAATGGTTTGATTCTGCTTCACACAGAACCCAGTGGGAATCCACCAGAGAGCACTCTCCCTCTGGAGACTATTTCACCTGGTTGGTCCTTAGGACAGAAGTACGGATACAGAGAGCCAAAAGGATGTCAGATTATGTGGCTGTGGCTGGCTGAGCTTCAAGCCTACAAGCTCAAGGTCTTACAGTGGAAACAATGAAGACCTCTGGATTTTTCATTGTATTGTAATTACAGCAACAACTCTGATACGAATTATGACTCATATACTCTTTAAGGCGGTTAGCATCTGCACTGCCATCAAGGAAACCCTTTTTAGGTTGCGGAGTGGTATCACTTGGTGCCCTCAGAAAGGTGGAAGCTCCAGTACATGAAGGAAGAGGCTTTTGCTCAGTGCAGGAAGGCAGGGAGAATTACCCTCCTCAGAGATGGGGCATCTCATTGCAAATACTTGGACTCTGATACCTCCTGGAATGTTATTAGTAGTTATAAGCCTTTATTTTTATTTTTTTAAAGATTTTATTTATTTTACTTTTAGAGGGGAAGGGAGGGAGAAAGAGAGGGAAAGAAACCCCCAACTGGGGACCTGGCCTGCAACCCAGGCATGTGCCCTGACTGGGAATTAAACCAGCTACCTTTTGGTTCCTTTTGGGTCACTGGCCGGCACTCAATCCACTGAGCCACACCAGCCAGGGCTATTGTTATTTTTAATATTGTGTATATTGCTATTATTAGAATTTATCTGCAAAATGACCATGGCAGTTTAGCCTATAGGGAAGTACCTAATGAATTTATGTGAATTCTTTTCACTTAAATTTCTTCTTTTCCATTTCTCTGTTGGAGGCAGCAAAGGAGGGTCCCTTTGGCAGATATATAGAATGTGGTATCCAAAAGAAAGCCATCAAAATTCTTTCACAGCTCTTGGAGAGTCAGGATTTTATCTCTTCTGGTAAGTACTTCTATACTCTCACATTGCCTCTAGTACACAGGTGGCGAACACAAGGCCTGCAGGCCAAATTTGGCCCTCCACCTTGTTTTACCAGACCCGGGCACCTTGTTTCTACCCGGCAGCAGCACCGAGTTCCTTGCCCCTAGTTAAGGAGTGGTTACATTTATACCGTCCTAAAATTACTTTGGCCCTTTGAAGGCACTCGCGAGGCTGATGTGGCCCCCGGTGAAAATGAGTTTGACAGCCCTGCTCTAGTGTCAAGCACAGCTCTTGCCAGTGACAAAGATCTGGGGTGGAACAATTTACTCTCTCTGGTCATAGAAAAATGCAGGATGCTGGTTTGGCGTTGACTTGATTTGGAGTTCAAGCCTCTCTCCTGTTGACTGCGCTTTCTTGATAGGCCTCTTGACTTGTGTCAGGTTCATTTCCAAGTTCTACCTCAAATATCCAGAAGTTCCATGTTTATTGGATCATAGGTCTAACCCATCAGAGAGCAAGCATTTTGACCCAGAATTTCCTGCCGTATCTCTGAAAGTCACCAGATTTGACCAATTTAAGTCACATTGCCCACCCCTGAACAAATCTCTGTGACCAGGGAAGGACCACAATCCTATTGGCTTATGTACAAGGTAAGGATGGAATCTTATACCCTGGGGGGCTGAGAGTCAGGGAGAATCTGTCACCATAAGCAAACCAGCAAACCAACCAAGAAATCAGTACCTTCACAGGAGGAAAGGGGAATACTCTCTGGAGACAAAAATGTCAAATGGCTGTTAATCCTCTTCATAGTCTGGGGCACCTCTAAGTATAGTCTGAACAACACAAGGTGGGCAGGGGAGTGAGACCTCTGTCCTGAGGTTCTGCCATCACCTAATTTAGTTAACCCCTCACAAAGACTTCAATTCCGTTAAACCCAGACTTCCACATGGCAGCCCCAGCCACAAGCCTGCTGTGAGGGTGTGAGGAGAAGTGAAGCTAACAGGTGAAAGGGGGGTTCTTCTAGTTACTTGCAAACCTCCCCAGAGAATATAAAACAGAGTTTACAAATTTATTTTATCTGAAGGAGTTTATGCAATCTAGTGATTTTTAAATAGGCTCCTGAAAACAACTAACTTGAACTCCCATTGACCAAAGACACTCTCACTCTCCAGGGTTGATACTAGATGCTTGGTTAACTATTTCCCACGGCAGCCCCCTGGGAAAATGCTGTCATCTCGTTTTCAATCCAGGTGCAGAAACTGCAGGTCAGAGAGGTTAAGTTTCTGGGTCCGGGAAGGATTCAAGCCCCATCCTATGCAGCCTCTGCGTTCCCAGCGTTGACCACTGGGCTCTGTCTTCTCTCCCATCCTCTGTGAAATTACAAAACTGAGAAAATCCACCTTTTCCCCATGAGAGAGCAACAGAGATGAGAAGGTCTTCCTTTGGTGGTGTTAGTGTGCATTTTTGTACCTTCTGCAGGGGGAAAGGGAGAATAGTATTCAACATTTCTGGAGCATCAGTTGGATTTGGGCCACTGGGAATGGAGGGAAGAATGCTCTAGAGTCTGTTTTGACTGCTCATTTTGAGTGGAGGAGTAAGTGATTTCATAGGCCTCTCATTAGATCTGGTTCCTGCAAGGGGCTGTGAGTGAGCTGTAATCGGTGTGAATGGGAGTGCTGGAGATCAGCCTTAGCAGACACCACGTGACGCTCCACCTGCCTAGCAGCGACTCCCAAGCACTAATGAAATGATGCATCACAAACCTGACTCAGTACGGGAGTCTGTCCACAGCAGCCTCTGCCACCCCCGCTCCACAGAGACCGTACTTACTAAGATCACTGAAGATCCTGTCACTCCTAAACCTATAAAAAAGTTCTTTTCTGTGCCTCTTTCTGGTCTCCATGGGGCTTAATCCAATGGGCCACTGAAAGGACTGATGCTTTGTATCCTCTCTAATGAGCAATAGCATCACTTCTGGGCTGTCTTCTCTTCCAGGACATTGTAAGGTGTTTCTCATAATTGGTAGGAGTTCCTGAGTGTTCTGTCTGGGATTGACCGTGTTAATTACAAATCAGGACCCTGAGCCCTGCAAGTTCAGCTTTGTTCAATATGCGTGTTCAATACGCAGGGATTCTGTCAGATGGACTCAACAGTAAACTTGGAGATTTTAATAAATGGCCTGACTTCCACATAAAAGTCGTCCAACAAGAGTGCTAGCCATGCAAATCTATTTTTGACCCCCTGTTCCATTGTAAACCTGCTCTAGAACCATGTTTATATTTTGAACTCTGAGGTGCAAATGTTTTGTCATCCATTTAAGGCAAGCGCAGTCTATCTTCCTTCACTTAAATAGAACCTAATAAGGAATTAATTAAACAGGTATGGAAGGACTGGAAATGTACAAAAGGGAATACTAAATTATCACAGAAGGCTTGGCTACAGAAAGTAGCTAAGGAAACAGGGAAGAGGTTGGGATCATTAAGAATCTAGAAGCTCAGAGGAGGAGATATGCAGAACTAAGAGCAAGACTGTGGCCAGCTGGTTGCAGGTACCTCTGCGGGAGATCCAGGAGTGTAGAAAAAACTCTGGACCCTGAAACTAACAACTGCTAAATTAAAGGCCATAGAATAGAAACAAAATAAACAAAAAGCCTAGAAGAATGAGCAAGTCCCTCCTGCCTTACCCTCCTGTCTCCCTCTGCCTGCTCCCCTCCCCCCATGAAGAAACCTAAAAGGATCCAGCCGGCAAAAGTGAAGTATGGTTTGCAGAGTCCCAGCCCCAGCGTTGCAGAGCAGAGTGTGGAGGAGTGAACTGCAGCCGAGACACAAGCACTTAATAAACACACCTCTGACAAAGTCCCCTTCACCATTCACTCTCCCTACTGCCTGAACTTTCTGTGAGGAGCATCATTTGTCCAGAATTTCCATTCCCCAGCCCTGCTGAGTCATTATTCCTAAACATGAAAAATCCAGATATCCAGTTCCCTCCCAAGATCTGCCTGGACTGATCAGAGAAAAAGGGAGGGCTGTCCTTGCCAACCGTGTTGCACACACTACTCTCCAGCCTCCCTGCCAACACTTACAGTGATGAAAATGCTTCTTTTCCAGCTGTATTTCCTTTGCGGTTTAAAGGCGTTCTGTGTATTTGGTTAACTGGGACTGAGTGAAATATCATCTCTCAGCTATGTGCAAACAATACTTAATTTTTTAAATAAAAGCACTTATGTTTCTTTGACAAGTTCCCATTCTCTCTTGGAAGAGAGGATACTAACTGTGAAATCAGGTCAGATCCTGAAAATTTTAAGTTACCTATGGTTTAGTATAGTCTCATGTCAAATAACTATTCAATTCAAATCAAGTGTTGTTTTTTTTTAAGATTTTACTTATTTATTTTTAGAGAAAGGGGAAGGGAGGGAGAAAGGGAGGAAGAAAAATATCCATGCGTGCTTTCCCCTTGCACTCCCCCTACTGGGGACCTGGCCTGCAACCCAAGCATGTGCCCTGACTGGGAATTGAACCAGTGACTTTTCAGTTTGCAGGCTGGCACTCAATCTACTGAGCCACACCAGCCAGGGCTTAAATCAGGTGTTTTTATAGTTAGCCACTGTCTAGGTTAAAAAAATACTAATTTCATCATTTCCATCCATTTCTGAAGGATTCCCCCCTACCTTGACACCCTTCCCAGGACCTTGGGCTCATACCTCCATTACAGGGAGGATACTGAAAGCAGTTGCTCCCACACGTGCAGTTACATGAGTGGGAAGCAAACTGATCAACTGGGATGAAGCCAAGTATATTTCAGCAGGGCCCAGCCACTGGTATTGTACTGGTCTGCTCTCAGGTGCTGGTGATGCCAGTGTCCTGACAGTTGGGTCTCTTAGCTCTGCTAGTGCCAGCTGCGTATTTCTCATGGGGCATGTTATTGGATGGTCGTCAGTTTTTTAACTGGCACACACTAGCCTGAAAGTGTCAGGACGCCATCAGGTAGCGCTGCTTCTCTTCCCGCACCCTTGGAGAGCTATCTCCCATGTCCTACCATACTCCTCCTTCCAATAATGGGAGTCTCTGGGACATGGCTATCTGGCCTCCACTGCTCTGCCATCCTGTGTCAGTCTCAGTCTTGACACCAAGTCATTTTTCATTCTTCCCCTGCTACCCTCTGCTATCACAAGGGACTGATCCAGATTTTGTCTAGATGTAGCAACTGGGAGGGTTGGCAGGAGGCTAGAAGTTGCAGGTGGCATTACTGGCAGCCACGGGGTATGGTCTGTGGCTCCAGCCCCTCCTGGATGGGTGCTTCATGGTCCCTGGCCCTGTGCTACCTCCCTTCTGTGTCTCTCCATCCTAGAGCTAGTCTTCATTCCTGCTTCACTCATCTCTAGGTTGTTTCGTCATTCCTTGTTTGACCTCTGGCTCCTTCATATTCTTTAAGGAGCCTTAAAGAATATTGCACACTTTATATCATATATGTATCTGTGCAAGACCTGCCCATGGCCTAAAGTCTTAAAGACAGCCCTAGAAAACTGTAGCATGTGGGGTAAATCCTATCATGCTAATGTGTTGGATCAAATTTAAATATCAAAGGAAGCCTTGTAGGGGCAGAAGACATCACAGAAAGGAAGCTTGAATCTTACAGGAATGTGGTTGTCAGAGAGAAAAAACAAGTCTTTCCCTTAGTGATTCTCTACACCTGGATCTTTCTAATACCACCTGGTAGAAGTGACCCCTTTTCCCAGTGACCCACGCCCTCATCACACTAGCATATGCTTCCCTGACAGTAAACAGTTATCTGTGGAGATTTGTCCTTTTTTTCCCATTTCTTGCCCCCTCACCCTTAAGCACTAAAAGGCACTTGGAAAAACAAAGTGGATCATGGAGGCTGCCTATGAAAAGTGATTCAAAGTAAAACGAAAACCCAAACTCCACTAAACTCAAACAAACAAAGCCCATTAGTTCTAATTCTATATGTTATACTAGACACGATGGATTAAAACTGTGACACTCACACTTATCAAGCCAGGCCTTGCCGAAATCCCTTTAGTTTTATTTTTATTGTCTGAAATTCTCCAACGATTCAATGTCACTTTCCCCCCTTGGGACCATTACTTTTCAGGCTTAGATAGAGATCAATAGCCAGAGTCTGAAATTGGCATCTTTGGAGGAGAAATATGTTGCACCACAGTCTGTAGATTGGATGGGGTCCTGGTTAAGATAATGGTGTGCTCTTTCATGATCGTGTTCATTGACAGTACCACAAGCATTATTTTATTCTGTTGCAAAGATTCTGACAGTCCCTTGTAGTATCTTATCTATCACCAAGTTTTCTTTTCTCTCCTTTCATACTTGGTCTCTGGAGTGGAACTTTATTTAAAAGGTCCTGACAGGTGGAAGAATGGCCAAGGCCAAGCCATTTTCCTTGGGCACTGAGGAAAGTGGCCAAGTGGTCAGACACCCAAGTCAAGAACTCAGTCTAGTGTCCCTGCCCCTACCCAGGGTGTGGCTATCCAACTAAACAATCTTATTGGGCAGACTATATGACAATGGGTATTTTGATATTATATTACCTTGGGTAAAGTTGGCAGGGTCTTCCCTGAGCCTGGTCACTGCCTGATGCCAACCTCAGAAGAAGACAGCCCTCAGACTCACTCACCTGGGAGGGAGTAATTAGATTTATTCATTTGTACTTCGAATAAATATTTGTTAAGCTCTGGCTGGTGCGGCTCAGTGGACTGAATGCCAGCCTGTGAACCAAAAGGTCATTGGTTTAGTTCCCAGTCAGGGGCACATGCCTGAATTGCAGGCCAGGTCCCCAGTAAGGGTCGCGCAAGAGGCAACCACATATTGATGTTTCTCTCCCTTTCTTTCTCCCTCCCTTCCCCTCTTGAAAAAATAAATAAATAAATTCTTTGAAAAATAAATAAATATTTGAGTACCAATAATGTGACAGGTGCTATAAACACAGCAATGAACAAAATTGATAAAAATTTCTGCCCTTATGAAAATTATATTCATGCATGTGTGCATGTGTGTAGACAGACAATTTAATAAATTAACAAATGATTCTATCTATCTATATTTCAGGTGGTGATAAATATCATGGAGAAGAATAAAACAGGAAAGATTGTGCTAGGGTATATGTGTGGGAGAAGAGTTGCCCCAAACAGAGGGGCTAGGGGAGACCTCATTGGCAAGGTGACCTTTGACCAGAGACCTGAAGGAGGTGCAAGAAAAACTTATGCAGATATTGGGGGGAACAGCAAATGCCAAGCCATGGGAGCAGAAGCGTGTTCGAAGGACCAGCAAAGAAGCCATGGTGACCCAACTCAAATGATTGGAGGAGAGAGTGGTAGGAACGGAGGTCAGAGAGGTGGTGGGGTGTGGTGGACTCCGGCCAGCAGAGTCTGCCTGTTGTGATGGAAGACGAGAATAAATGCACAGGAGACAGCAATCCTGTGGAGAAAAAGGGGACGGGACAGCTACTCCCTCAAGGGGAGAGCGCCTCGACCCTCACCTAGACAAGCTTTTATTGTTTTTCTCGGGTCTTACATCAGAGAAAGATTTATTATCTACTACATAGACTATTATTGTTTATATTTTAGGTACAACCAAGAAAATGAAAATAACATGCAGAGGGGGACAGTGGTGACTTGATTAGCTCTGTCCTTGGGAAAATTCACACAGGCTTTGGAAATTACCTTGAAGACAGACAATACACATTTGTTGTTTTAGACCAGGGTGATGGAGTATTAGCAAGAGTAAGCCATAACAATCTGTATACATTTTCTAGGCTTGATTCCCACGGGAAAACTCAGTTTGAAGGTCTGGCTCCTGCCCACCACTT
>PVKM010036498.1:0-14796 GCA_004027735.1 Carollia perspicillata
TAGGGAGTAAGGGGAGGGGAGCTCCTGGGAACTGAGAGAGAAGGCTGTGTTTCTTTTGTCACAGATAATGCTTTTTCTAATCAGACTCCTAGGTGTCAGCAGCTGGTCATAGCTACCTTGAAGACTTTTTTTCCTGCAAAGTAAATTTATAAATTGTTCTTGTGGTCCTGAAGTTGTCTCCTCCCATTTGACAAAGAAATAGTCCGTTAGCACCATAAATTCTACTGTGAGAACAAGGGGTGCTGGGTTGAAGAACTGAAATTCTGCAAAATACATCATAATTGTGTGTTATGAATTATCTGTAAAGCAGAAACTGGACATCTTTTGATTACACCTATTGTTTAAACTATGATTATTTTGTGCTTAAGTAGCTATATTTTTCTAGTTTCTTTTTTTCCTATTTTTCTTTTCAAGCAGATTGTACTTTTAAACATTTCTCCTGGAACTTGCTTTACAAGTAAGCCTTTAAAGCAAAACTAACATACTTTCTTAATCTTTGACTATAAGCTATGTGACAACCAAAGCAATGGAAACCTATTTAATTAAAACCTGTAACTATATCTTAATTAAGAATTAAATTAGTTCATTCTGTCTGCCAAAAATACTAAGGGAATTAAAATCCCAAGGTTTCGGCTACACAATGAAGCCGGCGGGGGTGGGTGGGTGTGGGGCATACAAAAGAAAATAGATAAAAACCTTTGTTAAATGTATCATTAATGTAGTCTGTGTTAAGATGCCACAAAATAATGTTTCAAATGAACCATCTGTCGATGGATGAATATCAAGGTGTTTTTCCACAAGGGACTTGGCCCCTTGGCTGGCCCCGAGTGTCCTGGACATGACCCACATAGACGAAGGCGAAGACTGAACCGGCCTCTCCGGGCTGTATCAACCTCTCCCGTGTAGGCCTCCTGAAGCCCCTTCTCCCCACACTAGCTGGTCTCCTGGGAAAAGAAGGGGCTGGCTGCGAGGGGCAGAAGCAGGCAGCGCGCTGCCGTCTGCACCGCGCAGGGCCTCCCTCTTGAAGCACCCCTCCCCCCATTCCCCCCAGCAGTGGCTGGGGTGGGGCGAGTCCCACGAGAGACTCCGCGAGCTGCTCCAACATGACCCTCCCCTAAGCTGCCTGAGTGAGGCTTGCAGGCTCTGCTGGGACGCCCTCTCCAACCCTGTTTTCTCTACCAGGACCTAGTCTGCCTTCCACTCGATCCCTCTCAAGGCTTAAGGCGGCCCGAGGCCCTTAGGCTGCGGCCAGTGCGGCCCAGAGCAGCTGTGGAAGGGAGCCCGTGGCTCTGGCGGAGGTTTGCTCGCAGCCACCCGCGGGCTTCCCATCATCCTTCCAGCGCTGGCCGCTGCCCCTTGAGCTGTGCCCGGCCTGCTCGTGTCCCCCAGCACCACTACCACCCAGGTTCTGCGCCAACTTGCAGGGCGGCTTTGCCATCGCTGGCCTCAAGGACCAGAGTCCTGACCCGGGTCGTCTGCTCTTCAGCCGGACCCTGGGTGCGTCCCCGTGACGAGACTGGGAGGCAAAGGGCGCAGTGCCTCTGCAGGCGCTCGGGCTGGGAGGCGTTATATTTATGTGCTTGGTGCACCTGAGGACTTTGGAGACTTTCTTAAGGCCTAGAGGAAGCGTTGAGCCCCTGGAAAGGGGAGGGGCCGCCTCCAGCCCAGCCCCACCTCCGGATGCCTGGGGCAGGTCTGAGCCGCAGGGAAGGCGCCAGCCCTGGGACAGACAGGGCCCGGGGTGGGGGTGGGTCCCTCTCCCACCCGGCGGGCCTCACAGGCCTCCTCTGGGAAGGTCGGAACCCCTGAGAAAATCCTGGTTCAAAGACCCTGCGTGTGGAACTGCGAGGCAGCTGCCCAGGGTCCCTGCGGCCCCTAGGTCTGTGTGGCCGGGTCTGCAGGGGCCTAGCAGGGCCAGCCCGCTGACGCAGAGGCGACTGCGCGAGAGGCTGCGCCCTCGGGCAAAGGCTGAGGGAACCTGGATGCTTCTGCGCCCTCCGTGTGGGCCGGAGGCGCCCCACAGGCCCGTGTCCTCCGAGGGACCAGAGCTCGAGGCTGGGAGGCAAAGGGAGGGGTCGCTGGGCCGTCTCCTGTGCCGGAGCTCGCCCCCGAGTGCTGACCGGACAGAGAGCGAAGGGGGCAACGGAAGATGATGGACAAGGCACGACCCTGGCAGAGCCAACCTAGGAGGGTCCGTCAGGCTGTACCCTCGGGGAATCCGCTCCTGGCACGTCCACTGCAGCCCTTCCCTTCTTCTGCTGAAGTGCAGCACGGTGTTTAAGTGGAGGTTTCTCCTAAGACGCTAAGACAATAGGCATCAAACACCTAAACTGAATTGTGAGGCAGGCCACCGTACAGAATTGGCCAAGGCAGAAAATTGGAGTAGCTGAGAAACTGTTAGTGAATGTTAAGCCTTTCACCCATATTGAGAGTATCATAGAGATTGAAGAGGATTTCTAAACCTTTGGAAAGAGCTCCAAGACGAAAGGGGGTGAGGTAAGAGAGGCTTCAACAGGCCACCTGGGGAGCTTGATATGTGTCCCCTGGAGTTTAAGGACTCAGTTGCCTGATGTATAGTTTTGCTGAATAAACCTAAGGGGCAAAAGGTAGCCTGACTAGCTGTTCCTGGTTAAGTTGAAAGAAGGTGTATGCATACCTTTGGAGTGCAAATTTTGGGGCAAAAGATGCATGAATTCTTCACACGGTCAAGAGGTGATCTGTGTGCGTGGGGTCCTCTTAGATGCTATCCACAGGGCTGCCTGAAGGGCTAATCAGATGTCCTAGAAGATAATCCTAGATGTTGACTGAGTAAAAACAACCAGCTGAAATAAATTATATACCGGGGCTCAGTGAAACTGGGGAGAGGATGCCCAGCACTCAGTGAGTCTTTCAAAATTCCACACAATTCCCAAAGAGTAGGGTCCTTGCTGGCAGCACTCCTGAGATGCAGGCCCTCCCCACGTTTTGTTTACCTGCTCTCCCTTGCTCTGACTCTGAAGGGGCCAGAGGCACAGTTAGCAAGCTGTGAAGGGAAAGGTAGAAGTGGAAGACCAGGGGAGAAGGAGCCCCAATTTTATTTTCAGAGACTTGAATATGACACTGGATAAATGTTGTAGTCACAGCCTGAGGAGCATTTCTTAGCACAAAGTGACCAGAAAAGTCACATCATTGTCCCTTACACTCTTCCCCTCTCTTACCTCCTTCGTCCATGAGAAGGCAAATTACCAAACTGAATATATCTTTAAGGGATGATAGGAAACAAAGTCACTTTATGATCCCACCCCACAGTTGTTTAATTATAGAAAAAAATCAGCCTGAATAACCAACTGAAGTTTAGCTGAACTGAAATGTAACAACAAAGGATTTACATAAAAAGCCACGTAAGAGACTAATAAGAAGGGTGGAGGGGTGGACAGGGTTTGCCCCTGCACCACATGTGGCAACTGAGGAGCTGAAGAGATATCTCGGCTACAAAACACCCTCCCCCCCGTAGTGCGGGGTCTCAACCCCATACAGGGATCTCAGACCCAGAGCAACAGAGATGGGAAGAGGAGCCCACAGAGCATCTGGTGGTGAAAATCAGTCGGGATTCAGTCCACCTGGGAGAGAAAAGCGTCTGTTAGAGACCCAGATGCCACCTTCCCAGAGTGGAGCCCTCCTATTGTTATAGCACCACCCAGGGGAGTGCACTGCCTGGCCCTCATCTACTGGTGCCACTGCTCTGCTGTGCTTGGGTCCTGCTGAGGGGTCTGCTGGCAGCACCCTTCAGGGATCTTTGGGGTGCTCTTTTTCTGGAGAAGCTCTTGGTGGAGACTCAGACAGTGATTGAACTGTGTAACTTCGGAAAGGGGACCATTCTTCACCACTTTGAGCACATAGCACCAGCCCTGCCCCTCCACTCCCAGACCTGTTGAATCACTTGGCCTACGGTTCCACTACCTGTGACCCTGCCCTGCTGAGTTCAGTCCTGTGGTGGGATTAGAGTGCCACGCAGAGATGGGACGTTCAGAGTGCCATCTCCCAGTGAGACTTTCTTCCAGGAGTCAGATGGGTGGGTGCTGGGCTGCATCATAGAGGGGGGCACTTCTGCCTCCCCTGCAAACTCAGCCTGTGCTCTTCCCCCAATGGGACACTCATTTGACTTGCTTTTTTGACAGCCAGGGGCCCCACCTGCTTGGCTCAGTCCCATGTGGGGATCAGAGATCTGCTTTAAGCTGGGAACTTTGGTGCTTGCCTCCCTCAGAGGCTTTTGCCTGGGAACGTTGGTCACAACCTGCTGAGTCCAGCTGGGTGGGAGGAAGGGAGCACTGCTCAGAGCTGAGACCTTCGGAATGTTTCCCTAGGAGGCTACTGTTTGAGACCACAACAAAGTCCTTGGCCCTCTCCTGCAAACTTGGCCTGCACTACTCCCAGTAGGAGACTATTTTGATCTGTTTCCCAAGCCCCGCAGTGGCTCTTCCCTGCGGAACTTGCTCCTGCAGAAGGGATGGCTGGCTGCACCCAACCTGAACCTACTTGGGGGAGCTACAGTTGGAGACTGTCATAGGAACTGAGTGGTATGGCTCTGGAGTAGGGGCCACTTGCTCCTTATTGAGTGCCTGAATACATGGCACCCAAATAGGGGACACATTATCCCTGTCCTTATCACCCTGATTGTGCTGCCCTACTGAGCTTGTAATGTATGGATGGGTCTGTGGGTCTTGGCCAGCCTGGGCCCACTTTAGATTCTTTTTTTTGAGAAGGCTCTGGAGGAAGACCACGTGATCTCAGAGAGGGGAAGAGTGGCTGACAGGTGGAGGTGGACCTCAGGTAGCCTTGGATCTTTTATAGCTGGGTCCCTAGCTCTAAGCTGGAAAAAGCTGACTCTTGCACACAGACTGACCCCTCCCACACACATCCCACACAGATGCAGCCACAAACAGTAAATAGCATGGTAGCTCCAGATGAGGAGCCCAAGGCCAGGGGCACACAACATCTGACATAGACCTGTATCTGAGCCCCAGCCAAGTGGACCCAGAACCAATACAACCAGTGGTGGATTTTAGAACACACCAGGACTCTACCCAACTAGCCACACAAGTGGCACACCAAAAGGGGGATTCCAGCAAGCACAAAAACCTACTGGGTACAAATCCAACTCAAACAGCATTCCTGAACAGTGACTCATACATGGTGATCAAGGTTTATCCTTAAAATCAACCATCCTGAAGAGTTAACTGCACCCATGAAAAGTCCAGGAACATTCAAGGCTCAACTACAAAAGAAAGGTGCATATAACCCACAAAAACAATTCCGAAGCACCAAGCTCAGATGATCGGAAAGATTGTGTCACTGAGCCCCACAAGACACCTATATCATAAAGCCATATCATAACAACTTTGGGAGTCATAGCAGATCAACCCAGTGTGCACAAACAAAATGGGGAGACAAAGAAATATGCCCCAAATGAAAAAACAAGAAAAATCACCAGAAAAAGTTTGAAATGAAATGGAAGCACCTAAGATGCCAGATGCAGAGTTTAAAACAATGCTTATAAGGATGCTCAAAAAACTTTCAGGGAAGAATGAATGAACTCAGTGGAAACTTAAAGAAATGGTAAGCATTAAAGAGGTCATAGAAACCATGAGAAAGAACTAGTTAAAAATGAAGAATACAATACCTGAAGTGAAGAATACACAAAAAGAATCAACAGCAGGTTAGATGAAGTACAGGATCAAATCAGTGAATTAGAGGACAAGAACAGTAAGCACCCAAGCAGAGCATCAAAAAGAAAAGAGAATTAAAAAAAAATTAGGAAAATCTAAGGAATCTCTGGGACAGCATCAAGTGTAACAACATCTTCATCACAAGGGTACCAGAAGGAGAAGAGAATGAGCCAGAAAAAGAAGAGAAGAGACTTCCAAAGGAATCAAGAACCTGTTTGAAGAAATAATGATTGAAACTTTCCCAACCCAGGAAAAGCCTGGTGGCTTTTTCCTGGTGATGGAAAAAGCCACACAAGATCAGGAAGTTCAGGGAGTCCCAATCAAGATAAACCCAAAGAAGCTCACAAGAAGACACATCATAATTAAGAAGGTAAAGGTTAAAGGCAGACTCTTGAAAGCAGCAAGAGAGAGACAGTTAGTTACCTACAAGGGAGGTCCCATAAGGCTGTCGGCTGATTTCTGAACAGAAACACTTCGGGCTGCAAGGGAGTGGCACAGGCTTTTCAAAGTGATTAAAAGCAAAGACAACCGAGTCTACTCTATCCAGCAAAGCTATCATTTAAAATTGAAGGCAAAATAAAGAGCTTCCCAGACAAAAAGATGCTAAAGGAGTTTATTACCACTGAACCAGTATTGCAAGAAATGTTACTGGGCCTGTTTTAAGAAGGAGGCGGGGGATGAGGAGGAGGAGGAGAAGAAGAAGAAATATATAGAGAGAAGAACACAGGCATAAAGAATCAAATGGCAATAAATAAGTACCTATAAATAATAACCATAAATGTAAATGCATTAAATTCTCCAATAAAAAGACATACAGTAGCTGAATGGATAGGAAAACAAAACCCATATTATAGGAGATTGTTCTGCATGGTGTGGGCCCAGCTCTCACTCAGACCAGTGGAAAGCGAGGGCCGGTACACAGGACCCACGCCCATGGATAGGTTCTCCCACGGGGAATCAGGCCTGCATTGTACCTGGGCTGCTTTGAAGCTTGCTTTTTGCTAAAACTCCCTCACCCTGAATTGAGGCAGCAAAAGTTTACTGCATATCTTTAAAGTGACTTCCTAAAATCTATGCTAAGCCTTCCAAGATGAGTGTAACCAGTTCAACCACTTTCCCTTTTATTTGCAAATATCTTTCTTCTGTGATGTGATTAGTGGCATCCTCTCCTTTGTTTTCTGTAAAAGGTAACCATCTAAATCGAACCTGTACATAATAAAGGAGGACCATCCTTAATATAATGTGCCCAGAAAAACAATAAAAGCCTGTCAAGGCAAGGGTTGGTGTGCTCTCCCCTTGAGAGAGTGGCCATGCCATCCCTTTTCCTTCACAGGACTCAGTAACCTGTGTGAATTTGTCTTGCCTCATCCATAATGCTGTGGACCCCATGAGCCGGGTCTGCATCACCATATGACTCATACATACATATGCTATCTACAAGAGAAACACTTTAGAACAAAAGATACACACAAACAAAAAGTGAAGGAATGGAAAAAATATTCCATTCAAATGGAAACAACAAAAAAATCGGGGTAGAAATACTTATATCAGACAAAATAGACTTCAAAACAAAAGCCACAACAGGAGAAAGAAAAGGTCACTACATAATACTAAGGGAAGCAATCCGACAAGAGTATAATCTTTGTTAACAGATATGCACTCAACATAGGAGCACCTAAATATATAAAGAAAATCTTGGTGAACATTAAGAGAGAGATCGACATCAATACACTCATAGTAAGGAATTTTTAACACCTCACTGTCATTAATGGGTAGATCTTCCAGATAAAAAAATCAATATAGGAACAGTGTCCTTAAAACAGCACACTGGATTGGATGGATTTAATTGATATTTACAGACCATTTCATCCCAAATCAGCAGGAAATACATTCTTCTCAAGTGCACATGAAACATTCTCAAAGACCACATGTTAGAACACAAAGTAAGTTATATTAAGTTCAAAAAGATTAAAATGATACCAAGCATTTTCTCTGACCACAATTGTATAAAACTAGATATCAATTACAGTAAAAAAACTGGAAAACATTTGAACATGTAGAAGGTAAATAAAATGTTATTAAATAATGAATGGGTTAACAGTGAGATCAAGGAAGAAATCAAAAGTTACCTAGAGATCAGCAAAAATGAATAGAGAAGAACACAAAATCTATGAGACACAGTGAAGGAATTCTGAAACAGAGCTCATAGCATTAGAGACCTACCTCAAGAAGCAAGCAAAATCTCAAATAATCTAACTTTACACTTAAAAGAACTAGAAAAAGAAAAACAAAGCCCAAGATGAGTACAAGGAAGGAAATAATAAAGATTACAGCCAAAAATAAATAACATAGAGAATAAAAAAGTAATATAAAAGATCAATGAAACCATGAGCTGTTTCTTAGAACAGATAAACAAGATTGATAAACCTTGTATTAGACTCATCAAGAACAAAAGAGAGGACCCAAATAAATAACACTGGAAATAAAAGAGAAGTAACAACCGACACCACTGAAATACAAAACATTGTAAGAGAATACTATGAATTACTATACGCCAAGAAATTGGACAACCTGGACAAAATGATTAAGTTCCTAGAAACAAGAACCAGAAAATCTGAATAGACTAATTACAATGAGTGAAATTGAAGCAGTAATAAAAAACTCTCAGAAAACAAAAATCCTGGACCAGGGATGTCTTCACAGGTGAATTTTACCAAACATTCAAAGAAGAAATAACACCTCTCCTTCTCAAACTATTCCAAAAAATTCAAGAGGAGGAAAGACTCCCAATCTCATTTAATGCATTATTCTATTCAGCATTATTCTATTTCTAAAACCAGATAAAGACCCTTCAATAAAAAAGAAATTATAGGTCAATATCCCTGATGAACATACATGCTAAAATCCTCAACAAAATAATACCAAACCAGATCCAGTAATACATTAAAAAGATCATATACCATGATCAAATGGGATTTATCTGGAGATGCAGGCATGGTACAATATTCACAAATCAATAAATGTGATACACCACATAAACAAAATGAAGGATAGAAACCACATGATCATATCAACAGATGCAGAAAAAGCATTTGGTATAATCCAGCACCCATTTATGATGAAAAATTCTCAGCAAAGTGGAGATAGAGAGATAATACTTCAACATAATAAAGACCATATATGTCAAACCCATGCCAACATCATACCCAATGGGCAAAAACTATAAGCATCTCCTTTAAGATCAGGAACAAGACAGGAATGTCTGCTTTCACCACTATTATTCAACATAGTACTACCGGAAATCCTAGCCACAGCAATCAGAGAAGAAGAAATAAAAGGCATCCAAGTTGTAAAGAAGGAAATAAAACTTATCACTCACTGATGACATGATACTGTATATAGAAAACCCTAAAGACTCCATCAGAAAACTACTAGATGTAATAATGAACATGGCAAAGTAGCAATATACAGAATTAATATTTAGAAATAAGTTTCATTTTTATATACCAAAAATAAACTATCAGAAAGGGAAACTAAGAAAACAACCCAATTACTATTGCAGCAACAACAACAACAACAACAACAACAACAACAACAACAAAATAATGTACCTAGGAATAAATTTAACCAAGGATGTGAAAGGCCTGTACTTGAAAAACTATAAGATACTGGGGAAAGAAATTGAGGAAGATACAGATAAGTGGAAGCACATACTGTATTCATGGATAGGAAACATTAACATAATTAAAATGTCCATACCTACCCAAAGCAATCTACAGATTCAAAGAGATTCTTATTTAAAAAAAATAACCCATAGCATATCTAACAAATCTAAAACAACTATTCCAAAAATTTATGTGGAACCAACCATAAAAGATCCCAAATAGCCTCAGCAGTCTTGAGAAAAAAATAACAGGGTTGGAAGGATCACAATACCTGATATCAAACTATACTACAAGACCATAATAATCAAAACAACATGGCACTGGCACAAGAACCGGCATATAGATCGAAGGAACAGAACAGAGAGCCCAGAAATCAACCCATGCCTTTATGGTCAAGTTATATTTGACAAAGGAGGTAAGAACATGCAGTGGAATAAAGACTGTCTCTTCAATAAGTGGTGTTGAGAAAATTGAACAGATATATGCAAAAAAATAAAAGTAGACTACCAACTTACACTATACATGAGCATAAACTCGAAATGGATTAGATACTTAAACGTAAGTTGTGAAACTGTAAAAATCCTAAGAGAAAACACAGGTAATAATATTTCAGACATTTCTCATAGCAATATTTTTGCCAAAATATATCTCCTTCAGCAAGGGAAAAAAGGATAAAATAAACAAATGGGCCTACATGAAACTAAAAAGCTTTTTACACAGCAAAAGAAACCGTTCACAAAATGATAAGGGAACCCATTGTATAGAAGAACATATTTGCCAATAATACATCTGAGATGAGGTAATTTCCAAGATATATAAAGAATGTATACTACTCAGTACTAAAATGACAAACAACCCAATGAAAAAATGAGCAAAGGACCAGATTAGACAATTCTCCAAAGAGGATGCACAGATGGCCAATAGACACATGAAAAAATGCTCAATGCCCCTAATCATCAGAGAGATGTAAATTAAACTTAAATTTTTTTTTCTAATCCTCACTTGAGGACAGAGGAAGGGGGTGGGGGGAGAGAGAAACACTGATGTGGGAGAGAAACAAGGATTGCTTGACTCCCAAACATGCCCTGACCAGGATTGAACTGTGACCTAGGTATGTGCCCTGACTGGAAATCAAACCTGCAATCTTTTCCAACTGAGCCACCTAACTAGGGCAGGGAGATGTAAATTAAACTCATAATGAGATACCACACATATGTCAGAATGACTATCATCAATAAATCAACCAATAATAAGTGCTGGTGAGGATGTGTAGAAAAGGGAACCCTAGTGCCCTGTTGATGGGACTGCAGGTTGGAGCAGCTACTGTAGAAAAAGTATGGAGTTACCTCAGAAAATTAAAAAATGGAACTGCCTTTTGACCCAGCAAAGCCACTTCTGGGAATATATTCCAAGAATCTTGAAAAACCAATAAAAAACAATGTATGCACCCCCATGTTCACTGCAGCATTATTTACAATAGCCAAGATCTGGAAACGACCCAAGTGCCCATCATCAAATGAGTGGACAAAAAAGCTATGATACTTTTACATAATGGAGTACTACTTGGTCGTAAAAAAAGATAAGGAAATCTTACCTTTTGTGACAGAATGGATGGAGCTGGAGATTAGTATGCTAAGTTAATAATCCTGTCAGAGAAAGACAAATACCATATGAACTCACAAATATGTGGAATCTAATGAACAAAACAAACTGATGAACTAAATAGAAACAAAGACATGAATACAAGGAACAAACTGACAGCTGTCAGAGGGGAAGAGGATATATATATCCTCTTTTTATATATATATAAAATCACCCACAGACACAGAGAACAGGGTGGTGATAGCTGGAGAGAAAGGGTGATGGGAGTAAGTCACAGCAAAGGGGTGACAAATGGAGACAGAAAGAGATTTTGCTTGGGCTGATGGGTGCACGATGCAGTGTGCAGGAGATGTTTTAGTGAGCCGTACACTTGAAACCTGTATGGTTTTGTGAACCAAGGTCACCCCAATAAATTCAATAAAAACGTCTTAAGAAAACCAACCAAAAACAATTGGTTGGTTTACATTGGTTGCATTAACTAAAGAGAAGGTGCATACACATCTATATTTGACTATGTGCAAAAATTGAACAAAATATAGAAGAAATGAAGGTTACTATTTTCCAAACTTTCTGCAATGTAATATTAGTAATTAAGTCAAAACACTTACCTGGAAAATAAAAAGAGCTTGAGCAATTTTTGATACTGAAGCACATTTCTGAATATTAAGTACCACATGAATGAAAACAGTCTCCTTTGAACATTTACATCTGGTTTACAGTTGAGGCAGAAGACAAAGGTCTGTGAAGAAGTTTGCCCATCTCACCTATATTCTTACATATCTTCTGAAGTGTAAGCTTCAGGAGAAACAATCAATCCCCTCCAGAAGAATTTTTCCTTCCATCCATGAAATAGTGCTTATGAGCATCCATTTTCATCCACAAAAGAATGTACAGGGCAATTTTATACGTTATTCAAATAGTATTGTCCAGCTGGTAATGCTGGATGTAAATCGCGTTTCTTCTTTGTAGACATACCTAAGGAAAGGTAGGTAAAGCTGCAGTTGCACCCAGGCAATAAAATCCCCATTTATGAACTTATTATCTTGATCAGAATCCAAAGGGTATCCTGGCTAAAGCTAGTTTACTGGCTTGTTGTACCTTTGAATCTTTCTTTTAGGCAGGCTTCTCTAGGGGAATTTGTTTTTTTTTTTTTTTAAGTAGGTTATTATTTGTTTTTTAAAAAATACATTTTATTGATTTTGCCATTATAGCTGTTCCATTCCCCCCTTCATTCCCTTCCACCCTACACACCCCCTCCCACCCACACTCCCCCTCTTTAGTTCATGTCCATGTGTCATAAATTCTTTAGCTTCTACATTTCCCACACTACTCTTGCCTTCTCCCTGTCTATTTTCTCCCCACCGTCTATGCTACTTATTCTCTGTACCTTCTCCCCACCCTCTCCTCCTCCAACTCCCCTGTTGCTAACCTTCCACATGATCTCCATTTCTGTGGCTCCACTCCTGATTTAGGTGTCTGCTTAGTCTGCTTTTGTTTTTGGTGTGGATGTTAATAACCGAGTTTGCTGTCCTTTCTCTGTTCCTGTTTTTTATCTTCTTTTTCTCAGATAAGTCCCTTTAACATTTCATATAATAAGGGCTTGGTGATGATGAACTCCTTGAACTTGATCTTATCTGAGAAGCACTTTATCTGCCCTTCCACTCTAAATGAAAACTTTGCTGGATAGAGCAGTCTTGGATGTAAGTCCTTGCCTTTCATGACTTGGAATACTTCTTTCCAGCCCCTTCTTGCCTGGAAGGTCTCTTTTGAGAAATCAGCTCACAGTCTGATGGGAACTCCTTTGTAGGTAACTGTCCCCTTACCTCCTGCTGCTTCTAGAATTCTCTCCTTCATTTTAATTTTGGCTAATGTAACTATGATGTGCCTTGGTGTGTTGCTCCTTGGGTCCAACTTCTTTGGGACTCTCTGAGCTTCCTGGACTTCCTGGAAGTCTATTTCCTTTGCCAGATTGAGGAAGTTCTCCTTTATTATTCATTCAAATAGGTTTTCCACTTGCTGCTCTTCCTCTTCCCCTTCTGATACTCCTATAATTCGGATGTTGGAACATTTAAAGGTGTCCTGGAGGTTCCTAAGCCTCTCCTCATTTTTTTAAATTCTTTTTTCTTCATTCTTTTCTGTTTGGTTGTTTCTTTCATCTTTCTGGTCCACTCCATTGATTTGAGTCCCAGTTTTCTTCCCATCACTACTGGTTCCCTGTGCATTCTTCTTCATTTCATTTATCATGGCCTTCATTTGTTCATCTAATTTGTGACCAAAATCAACCAGTTCTGTGAGTATCCTGATCACCAGTGTTTTGAACTGTGCATCTGATAAGTTGGCTATCTCTTGGTTGCTTAAAAGTATTGGCTCTGGGGCTCTGAGCTGTTCTGTTTGAGTCATGTTTGGTTAGGTGGCACCTGTTACGCACGTGTGGCAGAGCGTTAGGTGTTCACCAGTGTAGGGCAACCTAGTCGCAGGGTTGTGACACTATCTGTGGGGGTGGGGTCATAGAGGGAACAATGGCACCTGTTCTGCACTCTCTCGGATTTCCATCCCCTCCACTGCCTCCCACAAGCGCCTAGTTTATCTGCTTGCGAATGTGTGTCCGCAGTAGGCCAACTGCCCTGTGTGCTCTGTTGGTCTCCTCCCCACATCTGGGGTCTGTAGGCTCTGCACCACCTATGCTCCCCGGAGCTCCTGGGTCTGCCAAACACTGCCTTTTCCTGCCGTGTTCCCTGTCTGCCTACTGCTGATTCCCCCCCTCTTACCGGTCGGGTCGAATGGTTGTCGGACTTCCATAGTTCAATTTTCTGTGTTCTGGTTGTGTTATTGTTTATACATATTTGTTGACCTTAATCTTGGTTGTGTGAGGAGGTACAGTGTTTCCACCTATGCTCCATCTTGGCAGGAAGTCTCCAGGGGGATTTCTGAATGTCACGTTTTTATCTGTACACTAAGCAATTCTTTGCTTTTTCAGAGAAATAGACGTCAAATAAATTTTATTGCCAACCAGAAACAACTCTCATGTCTCATTAAACATTCTGTTGGCAATCATTCCACAAGAAACAATTAGTTTGTTCTCATGTCTATGATAAGGCTCTTATTCCTTACTGGGATCAAGCAAAACACCAGGATCTCCATTTAGTTTACTACCATCTCGAGATTTCACATAACAATGATGGTTTTGATAGAAATTCAGAATCCCATCGCCCTCAAATGACTGTTCAGTGAGCTTAACAAACTGAATGAAAATCTATTCTTTTATTTTAGTTACTTCTGTTCCCGGACTTATATATCCCAGCCTGTTCTTCACAGCTTTAAGGCTGTGAATAATACAATTTAATATGAGATTTATGATTAAAGGTTAACCAATCTCACAGGGTAAAAATAGCTCATTGAAGTTTACTTTTAATTTGCGTTTCTCTTATTATGAAGGTTCCTTCCTCCCTCCCTCCCTTGCCCCGACCCTCAGCTTTAGTAGTGAAACAGAGAATGGGAGGGTCGCAGCGTAAGCTCATTCCTGACTTCTTGTAAGGACAGTGAACTCTGAAGGTCCTTGCAAGGACGAAGTTAGAACAGAGGATCAACCTAGTTTCTTGTCCAACCAGAAGAATGGACACCCGTGACCCTGACGTGACTTGAACACGCCACCTACTGATCTGGAGTCAGATGCGCTACCATCATGCCACGAGGTCACAGAAGCAGGGAGACTAGGATCTCATAGCTCTCTCTCCTGCAGCACGTCCACGTGGCTTCCCTACGGAGCTCGCGGGTTTTCCGTTGACCTTCAGGACCAACGGAATCAGTGAAGGGGTGGCGCGGGG
>PVKM010036499.1:0-14792 GCA_004027735.1 Carollia perspicillata
TAGATTATAGAGAAGGGACTGAAGAGACAGGGTGGAGGGCAGTCAGGGCTCTTGTACTAACTCAGCCAAAACATATGGAAAGTATTGGCTGAATCTGTGTTGGTTAAGGGAGACATGGGCATCAACAAATCCCAGCCTGAGTCGGTTACTTAGGGGAAAGCAGGTACTTGGCAAGGAGAAAGATGGGACCTGGGGTTCTTTGGGTCAGAGTAGAGACAGCATTTTCTTTGGTCCCTGCTACTAAAGTGGTTCCCTGAGAATCACTACACTGAGAGGCTAAAGTTGATTGACAATCATGTCCCCCATACCCTGACAACCTCATTTCTCTAGAAGTTATCAATTACATGCTGTTGAGGAAGCCAATTCAGCATCACTCAGAAGCACCTCAAATAACAGGGCTGAACAACTTGTCTGGTCAAAAATCCAAGAGTCTGGTGGACTGTACCCATAGTAGACTCTGATACTCAGAGGACAGGGCACTTAGTGACATCTTTCTCTCCAGCCCCACAGAGTTTACCAATAGCCTCACAGAACTTGTGCAGGAATTGTGCAACACCTCTATTGGTATGTGCAGATAGAGGTGTTGCACCACTTCACAAATAATAGTCTATAAATAGTGATTTTTTTTGTCTTAAACAATGTATTAAAATAATGACAGTGCTCACAGCACTGCACTCTTTCCATGACATCCTGAACTCATTCTATTACTAAAACCACAGCAGCATCGGTGAGCTCATATCTCAGGGCCAACAGTCACTGCAGGAGATGCCCAAGCCCCATCAGGAACAAGATAACTAGACCTGTTCTCTTGCCTCTTGGATTGGAAAGGGGACTCAGCTGGTCTGAGTAACAAATCTACCTGAACCAAGTGACCATATTGAAATGGGTAGAAGAAAGAGGCCTAGGAGCTGGACTATTGCAAAAGTGGGAGAAAGGAGAAATTCAGGGAAACATAATTCATCTGGATGGATATAGAACTCTTGTTTTCAACTCACCATCTTTATTTGGGGGTGGGGGCACAGGGGTGATGAGAATAACACTGGAGGATGGGATACAGTATAGGCAGTCAGGTCTAATAAAATGTAAGGTCTCAACCTCCGGTTTTCAACTTTCCCAGTCTACATTTGTAATTTAGAAACAGGTCTGCACTGCCTGAAGAGTCTCTGTGTCTTGTGAATAATTCACAGAGCCTTCTCAAGCCCCCAGAGATTGGCTTCTAGCTAAAAGGCTCAAGGAAGAGTGCAGGACTCCGGAAATTAGATCTCCAACAACACCTTAGCACTCACCAACCAGCCAAACTGCTCTGTGACTATTCCCACCTTTCCCCACCTCACCCTCAAGCTACCTCACCTCCTGTGGCAGTGTTTCTTTTAAATCCTATATGGTCAGGCAGGACTCCTCAATGACAGCATTTTCTTTTGACATCAGTGGGCAAGCAAGGGTGCAAGAATGTCAGCTGGAAGCCTTCCAAGGCATTCTCCCACTCAGACACAAGCCTTGAATGTCATCGTTTCAGGGCAGGTAGCTGAAAGTCCCTGCAGTCTTGTTCTGTGTGGATGTTAAATTCACCACTCTCATGGTCAAGGTGTCGCACTATTGCCTTGGCCTTGTGCTTTCATGTTACCAAGGAAAGGGGAGCCTCAGGGTGTAGGGCATGGGAGGAATGTGCATCTGGACACTTTGGTCTGGTCTCATGGACAGAAGGCTTTGAGTCCCTTACCTGGCGTGATTTGCGGTACTTCTCTGTAAGTCTCCCTTGCCTTCAGACTTATCCAAAATATCTCCCAGATCAGTTCTCTATGATGCCTGAACATACACCATATAGTATCATTCCTTGAATATTGTTTTCCAATAGTCTGGTATTAAAATTTCAACCAACGTGGTAAGGATTTTGGATTCTGGCTTTCATTGGCCATTATACTCTTACAGTTTTACCCAGAAATGCTGAGGTACATGGAATAGGTCAAAAAAATAGCTAGGGTTATTTAGTTACAGGTGCCAGGTGAGGAAAGAAGGGATAGGACAGGTCTTACTTTCTAATAGAAAGGAGCATTAACAAAGAAAGTAAGTAGATAAACAGAGGTAAGAAACGATTCCTCTATCCCCCACTAAGCCTTATGTTCAATGCCAATCTTTATACCAAGCTCAGTCTCCACAGGATTTTAGGTGCTGGAGAACTTTTCAGAGAAATGCAAGGTAAAGGTTCACTGTCAAGTATAACTGGAACACATTTCTTTCTAGAAAAGTAGAATGGGAATTGATGTTTCTGTCTGATGTATCAATGTAAAGACTCTCTAGTTTTTACAAGGACTGTATCAGCAAGTCTTGTCAGGCTTTCAGTAAACATTAGTTTGCTAGCACTTTAATTTTATCTCCTCTGCCTGTACATCTACCTACCCCCAACTGGGAAAAAAAGCTTTTCTGCGTGGTCATTAATGATGTATACACAGTCACTTAACAGAACTAGAGGTCCTTCTTCAAGGAAGCATTTTCTTTCTTTGTAAAGCAAATAACTGCCTCCAAGTGTATATGCCACTTAAAGTGTTTGCTACATTGGGCTGTCAAGTACCCTCATTAGAGAAATAAGATCTCAGTACAACGTTACATTTTTGACTGAATTTAAGGGCCTAGGTTTGCTTGGGGGGAAGGGGAAAGCTTTTTAGAAAGGAAGACTGCTGAAGTTCAGAACAAGTTAACTAGAAAACAATTTTAGGAGCTTCTTCTGCAGAGATCTACTGAAGTGGAAAGATCAAGGCCGCAGACCTACCCGAAGAGAGGAGGCACTGGCACAGGTGACCCCTGGAGCTCTCCTCCAAGGCCCAAGCACCATAATCCTGAGTCCTCGTCCTTCCCCTTTGGATCCTTTGATAAAGCAAGAGAGAAGAATGTCTTGTCCCTCCTGTCTTTCCAGCCTGCTGAGAAATCAAATGAGATAAAAGCCCAGGTTTGCCAAAGAAGTAAATAAGAGGAGCCCGTCCACAAATTCTGAACAGAGCCCATCTAAATAAATAAAATGTGACATTCATAACAAACAAACCAAAAAGCAGATAAAGTATGAGAGCCCTCAGCATTAATGCTGAAAAACCTTTGGCAATAAATAAGTACTGTTATAATAAAAGATATTATAATGCATTGTCATTTGTATGGAGAAATGTAATACAGTCTGAGAAGGAAGATAGATGGCTCAAGTTGTTTCCCTGACAGTGGAAGTAATAGCTATTGAATGTTATGTTTAGCATATCATAAAATCAGTGTTAGCAGGCAAGACAGCCCTCAAGCCTTCCCAAAGTCCACATTCAGCCTTTTGACATCAGCAAGAAAAAGGCCTGGAATGCAGCTCTCTCAGGATGGATGGCCTCAATTCAAACCAAATCGGAAGAGACAGAGCTTCCCTTAGGCCCTCAGCCTGAAGTGAAAATGAACTTGGGGGTGACTGGAGAATGTCTTTCTTCAGCCCCCTCTGTACTTGCTCTCCCCAAGGGACTCCTGCCAGTTGCAGGAGCCTAGTTGCAAAACTTGAATTCATGTAGCATTGAAAACTTTTCTGAGGATGATGGTGGCCATTCTCTTTATTCGTTGAGTCACTAGGGGACCGTTCATGGGTCCTTTAGAGGTACAAAAAATCCTCCTTCTCACTCTACCAATAACAACAGTCACCATCATTATCATCTACACATGGCTCTACCACATTACCTGAAACTCCTCCATTATTTACTCTATGTCATATACCACCCACCTGAAGGAGAAGAAAAAGCCTTGTGCATCTATGAGACAACAGAGCTCTCTGGAGCTGTGCAGCCTTGCTCACTGTAGGCACAGGAAAGCCAGTAGGCAGAAGTAATTCAACTGAGTGCTCACTCAGGAGGGGGTCTTCACTTGTGCCAAAAACATGCAAAAAGAACACTATTTTATTTACTTTCTTTTAATGTAAGGAAAGCCCACTGACAAAATATACTGGGGGGAATGTCACTTTAGGGACAAAAAATTAAATAATGAGCTAAAGAAAGTTTACATGCATCCAAATGATTTTTTTTTTCATTCTTAAACAGCCTGTGGGACGGATTTGAGAGACGATTAAAACAGCCTTCAGCCTCTGCTTCCTGGGAGCTGTAACAGCAGAACTAGAATCTAAGCACTGCTACTTCTGGACTCCACAGCCTAGAAGAAGAGGGCCCCAGGGCTCTGTAATGCAACTGAGTTCAGAAGAATGGAGGAGGGTGGTGACTGAAGGAAAAGATATATCTGTCCTATTTCCAGCGATGACTTGACTAATCATGAATTTTTCTTCCTACCCATATGATCCTCAAGACGGCATTCTATCAGAAACCTGTGGCTCCTTCCATCTACCACCACCATCAATCTCAGGGAAGGGAGGGTCCCTGACTTCCAAAGGACACTAGGAGCTACCACCTGCTCCTGTTGTATATTGAAAGAGAAAGATAGGCTTCCACGAAGAGCTCTTGGATGGAGGTGAAGTTGTCGAGCAGAGGGTGAAGGGTATATGTGAATGGGTGATTGGGGAAGGGTACTGACCAATAAAGACAGGTTGACCACCCCTTTTCTTCCTTGGGTCCTGGTTCATTAACCTTATAAGGAATACAGACAGACATTGAGGATATATGCAGGGGATTCTATGCTAGATGACCTCAAGGAAGTGAAGAGATACACACTCTTGAAAATGAGAATATGACCAGGCAGCACAGTCTTTGTTCCCTCACAAGATGGGTGAATTAAGCTCTGAAGTCCATGGCCACTTTCCGTTCAATGTAATGAGCTTACATAGGAAAGACAGCTTGGTTATGATCATGAGCTTTGAAATCCTACGTATTTGAGTCTGCATTTCACTTTGACTACTTAATAATTCGATGAGACTTGGCAAGTTATTTTAAGCTCTCCAAGCGCTGGGTTTTAATACATCAAAACCAGACAATCATTGTTGCTCTTTCGTGGAACAATTTAATGAGTTAATGGATGTAAAGCAGTTAGCACAGCATATAGTAAATGCTCAATAAATGTTGGCTGAAAGGAAGTTGAAGATGTGCCAAGCACCAGGCGTGAGGCTAGCAGATGGTTAACGCGTTGCTCTCCAGGAAAGTAGAGTCTAATAACTTAGAATCAAATAACTATAGCAAGATGGCAAAAACCATACTGAGCTGCCTGTTTTTGTTAAGATGTTAGAAATAAAACAACTTTCTCTGTTTGAATTGTTTCTTTTGAGGGGATTTTTGAGACAGGGAGATTTCAGCTTCTAAGTGTTCACAGCTGAGGCAATGTTGTTTAATTTAAGTCCCCCAGATACAAATATAGGGCCTATGATTCTAAACCACCCATCCCATCCCAGTTCCACTTGAGGCCAGGTGTATGACCTGGGAAGGTTAATGACTTAATTAATTAAAATATTTATTAAGCACCTACTATTTATCCGGCACTATGATTGGTACTGGACATATAGCAGTTACGACATAAATTGCTGATGTTCCCTTTTTTTCCTAGGCTTGCTCCTGGACTATATATCCCAGCCTCCCTTGTAGTAAGGTGAGGCCATGTGACTGGAATTCTGGCCAGTGAGCAGGAATATGAGCAGCAGTGAGGTGCTCCACCTTCAGGTGTGACTCATAGAAACCTCCCTGCAGTGATCACTTTCTCATGCCACATCCACCAACTAAACTGGGAGCCCTTCAGGGAACCAGAGGTAAATGTAGCCATAGATGGAGACTTGAGTCCTTGAATTTTGGGCCCATATTGTGCTGTGTTATGAATGAGAAATAGACGTTCATTGTGCTAAATTACTGAGATTTAGAAGTTTATCTGTCACAGAAACTAGAGTTATTTTCCATATCTAACAAAGCAGTGAACAAGATAGAATTGTCCCAAGCCTTGTGAAGCAGACAGACTTTTAAAAAATGAATAATTAAATATGTAATTATAATTGATGAATGTAAGGGTGGTGAAAAGACAGAGAAATAGGATCAGACAGTAGCATGACCTAAACTAATCTAGAAGTTAGAAAAATCATCTCAGAAAAGGTGCCCTGTACGGTGAGACATGAAAGATGGGGTATTGCTCAGCTAAGGCTGCCATAAGAAAGTACCAGACACTGGAGGCCAGGGGGAGCATGGAGGGCCGACACTTAAACAACAGAGACTTAGTTCTTTATTAGTCCAGATCTGGAAGATGTCAGCTCAAGGTGTCAGTAGGGTTGGTTTCATTCAGAAGCCTCTCTCCTTGGTTTATTGACAACTCCCTCCTGCTGTGTCCTCACATGGTCTTTCCCCGATGTGCACACATGCCTATATCTTCCTACTCTCCTCCTCTTGTAAGGACACCAGCCACATTGGATTAAGGCCCACCCTTATGACCTCATTTTACTGAAATTATCTCTTTACAGGCCCTATCTGTTCACATTCTGAAGTACTGGGGGTTAGGACTTCAACGTGGGAATTTTGGGGAACACAGTGCAGCCCATAACAGATGGATAAGATTTATCCAATTGAAGGATTAGGGTGACCTCAGATTCTCTGTCTGGTCCAGTGATGATAGCTGGCACAGGAAAGGCAGGAGGATAAACGAGAAAAAAGCTCCTATTTCTAAGGAACAGGGTGCTAAAACTATTCAAGGGAGGATTCAGATCACAGTTTGACAATAGTGCTTTGGTTGCAGATTTGGAACTTAAGAGATTAAAAATCAAATTGTGGGAGGGTAGGTAGCAGCAACATACCTTGGCTCTCTGGAGATGCAAAGAGATTGACTGCAGCTCTGGTGTGTGGACCTGAAGCCTTCATGGGGCTAGTGTGCTTGCTAAGAAATCCCAGGAGGGTCTTTTAGAGTAAATATTGGCCCCAGAAGTCAGATCACAAGAATGATAGGTACCTGGCCATGTGTAGAGACTGATGATCAATGAGTGAAAGATCAATCAGTATAAATGATCTATTAATACATACAACAGGTTCCCAGCAATTAATCTCCAGGAGGATGACAGCCCGCCAGTTACAGTGAACTGCTGGTGGTGATTGACATAATGGGATCGTCTGCAGCTGCCAGGCTGCTGAGCTAGTGATATTCACATTTATTTTCCTGCTTGCATGGAGTGGTTTCTGGGGCAGCACTGGAGTTTGAGGCTGAAAACATTCTTCTCAGAAGACCAAAATAGTCTCCTTTAAGAGAAGGTGTACCTGAGCAGATCCAGGACCAATGTCTGATCTGCTGAAAGAAAAAGAGAGAGGGACCTTTCTTGTTTCCCAAGTGATTAGTTAGACCTTTGTAATAGGGAGCTTGGTAGACAGATTTGGAAAGCCTTGCTCAGAAATCAGAAAGGTTACCATACATTGGAGGGCTGCCATTGCAAAACGAACTGCATATATGTGAGAAATACGCACTCTATTCTTTTTTCCCTCAGTTCTTTCAGAAGAAGACCATGAGCCAAACTTATGCTTCCAAAATCCATCATTTCACACTTTTGGTCTTCTAAACCTAGAATTTTGAATGTCTGACTACTTATTCTTCTAAGCCCATTTCATAATCTCCCCTAAAAGGTCTTTCACAGGTATTCTGATGCTATGCCCAAAATATATCCTCACACCATCCACCTTTCTCCATGTCCTCACACACATCTTAGTCCAAGTCTCCACTATCAGTCATCTGCACTATTGCCAGGGCCTCCTCCTACCTATTCCCTCTGTTTACAGCCTTACCCTCTGCAGTCTAGTCTCTACCCAACAGCCAAAATGAAGTTTTTTAAGCATGTACCAGAGCATACTGACACAATCACACTCAGAGTAAAACTCAATCTCAGTCCTAACCATGACCAGCTCAGCCCTACACAAACTGACTCCTGACAGCTCCTATACCTTTCCTCTTACCAAGCTCCCCTGAGCTCCTGCTGCACCAACAAGAGGTCAAACTTGTCTGATGCATGGGGACTTCTTCCCTGTAATCCTCTCCTCTCGAACCCCACAGATGAGCTCTTCCCATGATTGGTCGCTCATCATTTAGATCCCAGTTCATCAAAGATGCCTATTCAGAGCAACCCACCACAAGTAGCTCCCACCCCCACCATCAACCTTATCACTAATACATGACCCTGTTTATTGTTTTACATCATTCATCACTATTTGGATATAGCTAGATATAGATTAGATATAGATGATCTAGATATAGATATAGATATAGACAGAGATAGAGATAGATGATGTAGAGATAGAGATAGAGACATATAGAGATATTACTTGTCTTTCCTCACTAGAAGATAAGCTGCATAAAAAAAGAGCTGAATGGGTGGTTGAAAGAAAGCAAGAAGAGACACAAGGGATCCTGCTTTTACAGGAAAGAAGCCACTTTTGGTTCTAGTATTATTTGCATTTCCCAGCATGTAGGGGAGTACCTGGCAGATAGCAAGTGTTCAAGTATTTCTAGAATGAATGAAGGATGGGCATAACAATCATTTCACTCCTGTGAATTTCTGTAGTTTTCTATTCCCACTCTCTCAAGACATCTACCACATCGCAGAGTAGGGATTTATCGGAGTCTCTTCCTCTCAGCCTTGAGTGTGAGCTTGTTAAAGAGAGGACTGCATATCATGCACTGGGGTGCTAAAGAAGAGAATGCAATATTATCTGTGTAGTTGGTACTTCTAAACTTTGTTGGGTATGCGAATCGCCAAAGGGATCTTGTTGAAACGCAGCTTCTGATTCATTGTCTCAAGTTGGACTCCAGATTCTACATTTCTAACGGGCTCCCAAATGATGCCAACACTGCTGATACTTCACATATTTTGAGTTAAAAGGCATAGTTTCATTGGATGCTTTAAAATGTTATTTGTGCTTCTTTTTGTATTTGCTATGGAGCTCTGTATAGCACCTGGATGTAAAATATACATTAAATTAGCATATATTAAGTGAATGAATAAATGGAGTCTAGTACTCTTAGATTCACGGGAAATGAAACTGAGTCATAAAGAATTAAATAACTTGTTTACTAAAGGCCAAGTCTGGTCTAGAATCTTTGCTTCTAGTGCTCTCTATACTGAGTCCCAAGTCCTCCTTGGTCTGCATCCTGGGATTAAAGTTTAAAAATTCAAGGACTTTAAGGATAAAATGCTGAGAACCAAGTAGCTGCCCACCCTATAACAAATGTCAAGGCTGGGGGAGCCCCAACAGGAAGCAAGGACTACTGCATGGTGACTACCCAGCGCATTCATATGCCTCAGGCTGTTGGGGTTGTCGTGGTCTGCCCATACTGGGGCAGTGTCAGCCAAGAAGTCCTTCTGTGCTGGGAAAGCAGACAGGCATTTCTTCTTGGCAGAATCTGTCACGTCTACAGGACACACAAGCCAACTGCTGAGAAGGGTCTGACTGAGACCTGTGAGAGATACCGTTTTATTAGGCTGAAGAGGAAAATCCCCATGACCTGGGGTTATGGGATGAGGGAGGAAGGCCCTGTCCCATTCTTCCTAAGAGGCTTGGAGAGCAAGAACTGCTCTGCAGGTTCAGCCTTTGCTTTAAATTAGCACAGAAATGGTTCCACTTGGGCAGATGGGCCTTTAATTCACAGCCCATCTGACAGCACTGGAGCTGGTTGGGGATCCTTCACAGAAAAGGATACACTACCGACCTGTACCGTGGGACCTGCTTGAGAATAATCTGTGTCTGACTAGTAGGCCACTGAGCACAAAGAACAACCCAGGGAGACAGATGTGCACAGTTGTTCATATTCCCCCGACAGCAGCACAGGAGTTGGCCCTCTGGAAAGACTATGGAACACACAGAAGAAACATATGTTGCAAAAAGCTGACCCAACTTGGAAACTTTTACCAAAGTTTTCCCTTTCATCATTATTTCCACCCATGTTGGTCCCGAAAACCAGTGATCATTACCTTGGTCCTTCTGATTAGTCATTTAGAGTGGCATCAGGCCAGGCGCACAGGCAAAACTCAGGAACCCACCCTTTCCAGACTCTTGAGAATTGTGCCACCCCCTGCATCCCAGGTGAGCACTTAGGACATTTGAAAGACTGGGGGCATTGACATGAAGAGAGGGCTCACCAGCTAGTTTGCAACTTTACTACCAGCAGAAAGAAAAGGAGAGCACACGTTGTCCGCAGTGCCTTTTGACCGGACAGACAAACTTCTTACCGGAATACAGTGAGATCAGAACATAAACTCCTTTTCTGCAGGATCGACTGACATCTTGCTACTCAAAATATGCTCCAGAAACCACAGTAGTGCCTGGGAGGTTGTTGAAAATGCAAACTCTCGGGCCCCCTTCCCAGACCCAGATGCTTCTCTGACTGGAGGAGTAGCTACATCCTGGCCGAGGGCAAAAAGATGGGCTCACAGGATTCAAGTTGCCTCAGATTTTCTCTTTGAACCCTTTTCTCCCTCTGCCCTGATTGTGGGGTCCCTGATTACTGTGCAAGAGCACTACCCGAATTTCTGTTTTATTCCAAGGACAGAGCAATATGTAAATTCTTAGGCACAGAAAGCAGGCAAGTGTGATAAGCTCAAAACTTCCCCATGAATTAAAAATAGAACTGAAAGTGGCTTTATTCCTTTATGGAAAGAGCAGGATTCATTGTGTGTCCCCATGCTTACTGATGGCCATCTCACTCAGCTCTGTCTTCCCCATGTTCCCCTTCTTCCCTGCTCCCTGGACTCAGGAAAGTTGCTGACAGGGAGGCCTGGCCCTTCAGGGCAAGGGGTCTCTGCACCGCTGATGGATTGGTTGGGTGGTTCAGACCAGGAAGGGGCCCTCCCTGTCTCCAACTCTCCAGATGGCTTTCAGACTCTTGCCCCTCCTTGTCACTGCTCCCCCACACTGCCCTTCTGCCTGAGGTTCTTCCAGAACTGTGTGCTGTCTGTGAGCACATTCTCCTGCCCCTGAGTACTCACCCTTCCCAGAGCTCTCTGGCTTTAACCCCTCTTTGCCTGGCTGAGCATGACTTCTCTCCTCAGGGAACCAGAAATGGCAGATGGCAGCTTGGTGGATGAGACATCTTCACAGGTGAGTGCATATGCCCCAAACTGGAAAGAATCCCATTTGCCACACTTTCATGATCTGAAAATATATGCCCTTAGAGACTGTGTGGTGTCATGAGACTATCAGGCTGGCTGGAGTTCAAATCCCAGGACAGACATTTAATATGTGTGTGACCTTGAGCCACTATTGGATGTAATGTTTTCTTTGAGACCTTCAGTTGAGAATTTAAAATAATAGTACCCACCTCCTAGCATGATACCTGGCACATAACCTGTCAGTTTTCCTAGGATTCCCCTTGTTCCACAGAACCTCTCCTGGTTGACTGGGTGCTGGGCACCAGGCAACCTGACCATCACTGTGTCTGGATGTGCGCGCTGCGTCCTTCACCTTCCATCTTCATATCCGTAGGCAGTCCTTTATTCCAAAGACAGTGGTCAGTGCCCCTGGGGCTCCCAGAGCTGGCCTGTCCTTGTCTGGAAATTTTAACCCTTCACAAACAAAAGATTTCACTAGAGCCACTGTTAGAAGCTTTGGGACAGCAAGGACTCCCAAAAGCCCAGGGCTTACTCCAGTGGCTCTATCCTGGGTTCAGTTTTTAGCTACATCTTCATTACTGACAAAACAAACATCTGCACAGATCAATTAAGATTTAATTAATATTCTATAATTAATCCAAAATAATTATTGTGCTCTTTTAATTAAAGATTGATTTGTTGGGGAAAAAAAACCTAAGAATTGTTATATAACAGGTTCTTTCCTCAGGGAGGCTTTGACTTGTTCTCAGGAGATGTGAACCCAACATAATAGTTTTATTAGCTCTCATCGAAGCTTTGATACATGTACTTCAAAGGAGTGGCTTGCTCTCCTTTTCATTTGAAGTAGAGGAATCTTCTCTGGCATCTGGGCTGTCTGGAGGGGCAGCTGCTTTCTGTAGGTCTTTGAGTGCAGACCCTGGAACAAACAGAACTTTCTGACAACCCCAATCCTCCAAAAAGTTGTTTATTTCCCTTTTCTTGATCTTATCAGGGGCGGGTGCTGGAAGACAATATAAACAGGGACTTCCGTAATCTGGACCAAGCACCATTTAGGTCCAGTAAAAGTGGCCAGACCCAGAGAACAGATTGCAGCCTGGGAGCTGCAGACAATCCTGAAGATCCCCACCTCCACCCACCGATTCTGTGCTAGAATCTTCTCAACGCCATCCTGGCCCCCAGGTGGTCACCTAACCTTTGCTGTTAACCCTGCTCAGAATCAGGAGCTGTCTATCTTGGAAGTCTGCCTTATATAGCCACTGCCGACTACTTTTTTAATCTTCTGTACATTGAATGAATGTCCACTTCCCTGTCACACCATTCACAAGTCCCAGTTCTGCCCTCTGGGACACAATGGAATAATCCTTCATCTTCTCCATGAGACTTTCAAACGCCTAAAGCCAGCTGTTATTACTTCTCAACATGTTCTTTTCCTAAGTGCATTGCCAGCTTTCTCAACCAATCTCATGTTGACAATATCCAGACATTCTCAGAGTGTTCTGGTCTCCATTCTTCTATTTGTTAGTGTCCCTCCTAAGCATGGAGCCCAGAACTGACTATGGTGTTCTGAGGTCTGAGGGGCCTCTAAGTATGTTCTGAAGATAGGGTCCTCACATTCTTTATACACAAATAACCTGCATGGTAGATAAAACATATATATAACCACACACACACACACACACACACACACACACACACACACGGCTTAGTAAAGTCTAATGTTAGATATTTCTTATATAAACTGCATTTAAGCCAGTTCCTCTCTATTCTTTATTTATGAAATCAAGCTCTCTTTCAAACTTAAAAACCAAAACTCTGCTTTTATCTTTGTTAAATTTATCTTGTTAGTTTCAAGCCATCTTTTCCAATATCAAGATCTTCTGAAACTTGTTTATATCATTTGTCATATCCTCTGACCTCTGCTTCATGTCATCACAAATTCAATAAGCACATAGTCAATGTTTTTATCTGAGTCATTGATAAATACTCAGAACATGACAGAGACAGGCAGACATCCTTTAAGTTGCTGCTTAGAGAGCTCCCTCCCTTAGATATCATTCCAAGAATGGACTCTCTTTTGAATAGCATTTAACTATCAGCCACAAATCCACACACAGCCTGTATTTTCTAGGTCATTCCAGAGAATATCAGGAGAAACTGTCATAGGCAGTTTCTGTATATTGTCACTCTTTATGCCACTAGCCACCTTAGCACCAAGTCTGCCAGGGTAATAAAGATGTCAAAGAAGGAACTAAGGTGCCCTGGCTGGTGTGGCTCAGTGGATTAAACACAGGCCATCGAACCAAAGGGTTGCTGGTTTGCTTCCCAGGCAGGGCACATGCCTGGGTTATGGGCCAGGTCCCCAGTAGGGGGCACGTGAGAGGCAACCACACAATGATGTATCTCTCCCTGTCTTTCTCCTTCCCTTTCCCTCTCTCTAAAAATAAATAAATAAAATCTTTAAAAAACAACAACTAAGGCTGACTTCCCACCAAGATGGAGGCGTAGGTGGAAATATTGTGCTCCTCCCACAATCAAGATTAAGGACAACAAAGATTTACAAACAATAACACAACCAGAACACAAAAAATTGAACTACAGAAGTCCAACAACCATTCAACCAGACCAGTAAGAGGGGTGCACTCGGCAGTCAGCGGAGAGGGAATGCGGCAGGAAAAGGCAATGGCTGGCAGGCCCAGGAGCGCCAGGGATCTTAGGTGTCCCAGAGCTTGCAGACCCCAGACTTGGGGAGGAGACGAGCAGAGCACACAGGGCAGTTGGCCGACTGCGGACACACATTCGTGCACAGATAAACTGGGCAAGAACAGGCAGTGAGACGGACCACACAGCCCAGGGCTCCAGCGACGGGAAATAAAGCATAAAAACACTGATTGAAAAGGTGCCGGGAGAGACTCCCAGCCTCACATGAGAGGTTGTTGGGGAGACCCACAGGGGCCTGGAGCATGCATAGGCCCGCCCACCTGGGAACCAGTGTCAGGGGGACCCAGTTTGCTTATGAGAGGCAGCAGAGGGGACACAAATCCTAGAGAGCTCAGAATAGGCACCACTGTTCCCTCTCTGACCCCACCCCCACAGACAGTGTCACAACCCAGTGACTAGGTTGCCCTACCCTGGTAAATACCTAAGGCTCCAGCACCCATACATAACAGGCACCACCTGACCAAAAATGACTCAAACAGAATAGTTTAAATCCCCAGAGCCAATACTTTTAAGCGACCAAGAGATAGACAATCTATCAGATGGACAGTTCAAAACACTGGTGATCAGGATGCTCACAGAATTGGTTGATTTTGGTCACAAATTAGATGAACAAATGAAGGCAATGATAGGTGAAATGAAGGAAAATGCACAGGGAACCAATAGTGATGGGAAGGAAACTGGAATTCAAATCAATGGAGTGGACCAGAAGGAAGAAAGAAATAACCAAACAGAAAAGAATGAAGAAACAAGAATTCAAAAAAATGAGGAGAGGCTTAGGAACCTCCAGGACAGCTTTAAACATTCCAACATCTGCATTATAAGAGTACCAGAAGGGGAATAAGAAGAGCAACAAGTCAAAAAATAATTTGAACAAATAATAAAGGAGAACTTCCCCAATCTGGCAAAGGAAATAGACTTCCAGGAAGTCCAGGAAGCTCAGAGAGTCCCAAAGAAGGTGGACCCAAGGAGGAACACACCAAGGCACATCATAATTACATTAGCCAAGATTAAAATGAAGGAGAGAATTCTAGAAGCAGCAAGAGATAAGGGGACAGTTACCTACAAA
>PVKM010036500.1:0-14785 GCA_004027735.1 Carollia perspicillata
ACCTCTGAGTTGTTTTTTTCTGAAATTTTCCATTGAATATTTTCAGACTGCCATTGATCACAGATAACCGAAACCCTGAAAAGTAAAACCACGGATAATGAGGGAGTCCTATACTTTGCTATGGCAGCTCCAGCAAACTAGTAAGACAACCAAATGCGGAGCTGGCTCAGTCCTGGTAGGAGCGTTTCCAGGTCACAGATGACATGCTGCACCACGTCCTAAGTACTTGCATCTGTCAGTGCACTTTGTCTTCACTACATTTCCAGGAGAAGGATTACATGAGCGGACACTTGCAAAATGCTTGGAAAAGCAGCTGCATAGAATGCATGTTCAGTAAATGTGAGCTATTAACATTTTCTATATGTTTTATAGGTGAGGAGATAAAGTGACATAACTTCTGTACATTTTCATGAGTGCAGATGTTAGTCCTTTCACCCACCGCCCCAAAGTCAGGTGAAGATAAGGCAGTAACCACCAGGACAGACAGCATGTCCAGGAGGACAGAGACCCGGTGATGGACATCTGCAGGGTTATAGGTGATGCTGGGATGTGCACAGAAAATGGGGACTGTCGTTTCTGTGTTAGGGAAGGATTTGGGAGGATACAAACATTTTGTGCATTAAACCACTTCTCAGTTGAGCCCAAAGTTTTGAGTAATCTCGTTACTTTCTTTCAAGTCTCAATAAACAGATGGGTCATTTGTTTCCACATTTATTTAACTATCAGAGTAAACCCAGAATCCGTATCAAGTAATAGTCTTCAGGGATTTTTTTCTCATCCTTTTGGAAGCTTACCTTCCAGGGAGAAGGGAAGAGAAGGATTCTGAACTGCCATTGTCATTTTTCAGCATCTATCAGTCCATAGCACAGCCATCTGCTGAAGTCCACGGGGCTCCACACTTGCGTTCAGTGGCACTACTTCCTTCGCCTGGCCCAAGCATCCCAGGTTATTAGCCTTAGAAAATATCATGTTACCTGACATTTCTTTTATGATCTGAGAAATATGTGCTACACAGAACAGGCTAGCCCTTCTCTCCAGTCTCATATGAAGATACTCATAATACAGGAAAACAGAGGAACAGAGAAAGACTGAATTAAAGAGACAATGCATGCCACAGGCAGCCCATTCCTTTTTGGATTACATGGAGCAACCTAATCTCACAGACTGTAAAGAGGAGATAGGAAGTAGACTCCCAAGTGTGTGTTGAGGGGGTGGTGGGAAGGTGGGTTTCCTCACTCCAGGAGCATCTTCATGGCCATGGCCACTGTGAGGCACCACCTGTTCCCAGCAGATGCCGCCATCATTAATCCGTCAACACATACCAATTTATTCTCCATGCCCCTAGCATGCCCAGCAGGAAAACAATATGGTTTCTCCCGTGACTGCTTTTCTTGCATCAATTCCTGATGCAACTGCATCTGAATTTTTCCTCCAACCACCATCTTGCCTTCCTCCCTTTCTGACTGAGTAGTTAGTTACCCATATCTCAGCCGTGAACAGGAAGAACAGTGTAGGCTGTGACAATGTGGATACCAGTGTGAGGGGCCAGGCTAGTCACTCAGCCATCAATTATTAATTTACTTTCAGGAATAAGTGTGGGATCTGTGGGTGTGCATGATGTGTGTGTAACCTGGAGAATGACATGGAAATGCATAGGGCTGTCTGTTCTCTTAGAGATACCGGGTATGCAGAAAGAATCTAAAGGGGCCATTCAGACCTGATGATACTCAGAGATAATCTGTGTCATCCCAGAGCCCAGGCAACAAAAGGTGACACAAAATGTGGAGGAAGGGCCTTCTCTGTCACACAGGGGTCACAAGGGAATGGGGTGCTACTGTACCCTCCACAGCTTTGCAGCTTTGAGGCTAAGTATCCTTGGAAGGTTTTCTAGGGGAGAGAGTAGCAGTGGGGATACTAAGAAGGAAACACAGTTGACTGGGGAGAACCTGGCCTGGGAGCTAGAGAGGAGGGATGTGGGCGTGTTTGCCCTTGAGGGTGTGTGAGCGTCCCCCGGCTAGTGGAGGAATCACCTGGTGTAGTTTGTGGTGTAGAGGGCTAGGGCAGGGAGAAGGATGACGTTCTTTAGTCAGCTTGTGATATCAGCATGCAACCTCTTTCATACCCCACTGGCTACAAGGCCCTGAGAATCAGCTTGGTCATAATTATTGGTGCCGCTCCTGTTGTTGGCGGTGGGTTTGGTTCTATGTTTGTTTTACTTTGGGTGTGTATATTTGCATGTATGTGCAAGAATAAGATCATGGTCTTAAGTTCAGCCTTAAACTCACAGTAATTTATGTGCCTGACGCCACAACTGCCCATCCGAACCACTGAGAGGCCTGGGTTGAGCTGTTTCATAGGTTTTGCACGTGTTGTGAAAATAGATGTTGAACACATAAAATGTGCACTAATATTAGAGGTATTTCTGAAAGAGCAGGTCCAGCTTTGCTTTAGTCTCCTAGTTAGAAGAAGGAGGATGCTAGAAGATATTAAAAAAGGAACCGGCAAGATTTGCTTAGTGCATTATATGTGTCAGGTACTTTAAGAACATAGTTGTCATGTAATGATTCACTTAAACCCACCATGACCCTGTGAGAAGATCACTGTTATTGCAATTCCCATTTTACAAATGAGGAACCAGAAGTACAGGGAAACCACGCAGCGGGTGGAGATCAAATTTGAACCAAGCCATCCTGCTCTAAATCCTTGTTCCCAATTAATAAGCCAGTGCAATTGCTTCTTGGCCTTTTGGTGAGACTGAGTGTAGTAAGCCAGTGCTTCCTTACTTTTGGCTTGGCATGCACATAAAATATGATGACTATTTGTAAGGCACATTGGGGAAAAACAGAGGAGCCTGTTCTGGGTTGGAAGCAGTTGTCCTGGGACTCGAGCTGTCACGGACCCTGCTCAGCGGCCTTGCTGTTTGGGTGTTCAATTTCTCTGCTTACCTCTAACCCATCAGAAAACTACATGAACTTTGACTGCTTCTCTGAGAAGATTACCATGTATTGCTTCCCCTGAGTCCACACCTAGCTCCCTGCTCATTCATTCATTGCCCCTGCTGGTGCTTCTGCATGCAAAGATTCTTAGCAGAATGCTGTAGCAGAGGTTTAAACAACTGAACCCACACTTCCAAACGTTCATCAGTAGGCAATGATGGCAATGATCACAATGATCACAAAGGCCATGGACACCATGGTGGACCACCCAAGATTCATTCCTCTCCCCACATTGTGTAGCCACTATGTGCAATTTTAGGAATTGACTCTAGACCCAGGGGGTGCTGGGGCAGGGGAGTACTTCTAATGATCTCAAGCCATCTCTGCTAATCACATCATTCTTGTTCATTACTGATTGATGGATAGACCTGTAACCAAATTCTGGCCAGTGACTCATCAGGAGAACTTGCTGGAGATTTGAACATTTTTTTTCTCACTTGAAAGAGAAAACAGAATAGAGGTTTCTCTGTCCCACATCAAATATAAACAAAGATGATGTAAGTAGCCATTTGCTCCTGCAGCCAAATCCTAACTGTGAGGGAACCGGCTTGTCACCAGGTTGACACTGTGATGGCAGATAGGGGCCACCAATAGAACCTGGGCCACTGAGGTCATTTGTGATCTACTGAACTCACCTACCCTGAAGCCAGCCCTACCTACCTCTGGACACAAAGTCATTTGAGATAATATCCCCTGCCATTGCTAAATGAGAGTCTGGTGTTCCATTTCCTGTAGCCAAAAGCATCTATTCTCCTTTGCCTCTGGAAGCCCCTATGAGCATCTCTCTAGTTCTCCTGTACTCACTGAAGTAAGGGTTCTTCACCTTTTATACCGTGGGTCCTTTTTGAACTCTAATTTGTTTTTTGGACTCTTCCCGGAATAATAACTTTACTGCATTCAGTATAGTAAAAGAATTAGAATGCCAGTCATCAAAAAGCTAAAAATAACAAAATGGTGACATAGTGATGTGTGTGTCTTCATTAATATATTATATATTATGATCAAGTGGTGAATTTAATAAGTCTTGTCCTATAACTGTGGCGACATTTTACAATTTTAACTTTTAAACAACTATGATGTGATGAAATGATCTGTGGTTTCTATTGGTGACCAAACCACAGCTTCTCCTATTTTGTCTTGGTTTTAGGGCCATGAAATTTCCACAAACTCAGGTTAAGTAAGGCCCCTGAAATAAGGAGAAGGCAGGGACATTCAAGTTCATGGACTCCCAAGGTTCCAGGAGCCAAACTCTCCTCCAGAATTTCTTTGCTTTGAATCCTTTTCTAAGCAGCCCCAGAGGTCTTTCTCCCTTTGTCTTTAATTTTTTTCCCTGAATCTTCTTGCAGATGAATATTCTTTTTTCTCTTGTTCCTGAGGTCTACTGTGAATTTTTCACTGTGCTCTCCTGAAGTCCCAGAAAAAAAATCACACAACACACACGTGCACACACACCCTTCTCCAGCATTGTCAGCCTCTCTTTTTGTCCCACTGTTCTGTTCTGGGTCACTGAGTGTGTACCTGGTGAAGTGATTAGTTAGATACTTGAGCTGGAAGCCTGGGAGCCCTGGTCTTATTTGCAAACACGTTGAGGAGGGAAAACATTCATTTCTCCCCTTTGGAGTTTCTTCTTTCAGGTTTAGGTCAAGGACTCAAATAGAAATATCAGTCATGCTTCACTAAAAATCAGGAACTATGTGTTCACCCACTTCCTTTCTCTGAATTCACTCTCCCCTGGCCTCACTTTTACTTCTGGGTGGACAAGTAGAGGGTTATTCACCTTGAAAACCAACCCAGGTCAAATCAAAATGTGCAGAGACTATGGGCAGAAACATACAAAGCAGTTGACAAGATGAGATGTGTAAAGTAGGATAAAAAGTACCTTTTTTCCCCCTCCATCTTTTTTGCTGCGTTTTAAATGAAATACTACAAGGATGCATTGCTTTTAAAATACAGAAAATAATGTTTTAAAACAAAATATATAAGATACACCAAAAATATTCATTGCTCAGACAAGAGGGCATTGCTGTACCTGCAACCCAGGAAATTGCCCTTGGTGCTTCTTTTCTCTTGAGTGCCTTTTCATGTGGAGCATGAACAGCCACTTAGAAGGACTCGGTTTCCAAAGTCATGTCACAGCCATGGTCTCTCTTGGCACTCAACAATTCAGTGATATTAGTAGACCTGATAGTATTGCTTTATTCTCATTTTATAACTGGGAAACTGAGACTTGGCGTGGTTTGAATAAATGAGTTAATTTCTGTTGAAAGCCACAATCTGGCTTAGATATGGCAGAATGGAGTGTCGGAGGCCTAGCAAGAGCACCCAGGAAAGGACAAAGAGAGGGTCTCTGGACACTGCAGGTGGGGAGGGCTGGAAATGGCAACCACAACACTCCCTTCTGTTGGACCCTAACCCCCGAGCCAGCCCCTCACACAGGATGTTCCCACTACTGCAAAGTATAGATATGCTGTGGTCCTATTCTTATTAGAAAATGTATTGAAATGTATTTGACCTACAACATTGTGTAAGTTTAAGGTGTCCAACACATTGATGTGGTACATTTATATACTATCATGTGATTGCCATCATGAGGGTAGTCAACACCTCTATCATGTCACATAATTACAATTTCTTGGGGGTGGGGCACATGGGGATAAAAGATGTTGTTTAAGTTTTCATCCCATTTTCAGAAGAGGAATGGAAGCTCACAGAGGTTAAGTCACTTATCTGCATTCAGAAGCTGGTAAGTGGGGCAGCTGGTATCCAACATGGGTATGCCTGACCCTCGCCCTAAACCATTTCACCCACTACCTTCCCAAGAAACTATTCACAGGGGAAGGCTGTGATGCATGGCAACCCTGTGTTTATCTGACTTCCCTGAAGGACTGAGGGTGCCTCAGGAGAGTGGATGAGTCTCATTACTGCCAGAGACCCTCTGTGCAAGTGCAGTGTCTGGCTCAGAACAGGTACTTAACTTATGAAAGAGCCAAAAGAAAAGGGGTTTGCTGTCCAACTGAGGTTGGGGCCCCAGCAGGCGAATCCTTTCCTCTGGGCCCATGGTATTCAGGAAGATATCAGCTGACATGCTTGGGCTCTGCTGCTTTGTGTTTGCTGTAGTGAGGGCTCCAGGGTTGCCACTTTTAATTAGGCTTTGGCTGGCCAATAAACCCAGGCACAGAACACCTAATGCAGCATATGCAGAGGTTGGTCAGGCAGGTAGGGAGTCTGGTATGGGGCCTCCTGAGAGGAATTCCACCCCAGTCACCTACCACCCCCAGTCCCAGGCAGAGTGCAGGAGCTGAAGACTTTCTCAGTGAAACTGAAAGGTTAAAACCTGTGTTTCAGCAGCGAGTCTGTGGATTACATTGTTCCTTGACCTTTCTAGGATGGAGAATTCTTCACAGCTGTCATTGCATCAGTGCACAGGCCCAGAAATATCACTAAAGGAGAGGTCTTGTCTGGGAGTCTGTGCCAAGTCCTGGGAAGGGTGCTGCCCTGAGGAAGCATGCCCAGAAAGTCAATAAACGGAGCTGCAACCAAACATAGGTGCTGATCCAGAGAGTGAGAGATGACACTAGGATACAGGGATGCTTCCCCTCTGTATGGCTCTCACTGGTTTGCACTGCAATCATTCATTTCCATATCTGTACTTCCTATTAGTTCATATGTTCAAGGGCAGGAACATGTCATATCCCCCTTCCTCCAGCATAGTGCCTGGCACATGGGAGAAGTTCTATAAACTTTTATAGAAGTGAAAAGAATCAAAATTGATCTGATGGAAATGGCTTAAAAATCAACTCACCTATGTTGGTTCTAGATCCCCTGAAAGCAGACACAATGATTTGAGTATAGGTTTTTAATTTTGGAGGCATATTACTCTGGGTTGCCCAAAGAAATAGAACCAATAGAAGATTAGATAGATAGATAGATAGATAGATAGATAGATAGATAGATAGATAGATAGATAATAGAGAGAGATTTACTATAAGAAACTGGCCTGGCTCAAGTGATTATGTGGACTGAGAAGCCCAAGGTCTGTAGTCAGTAAACTGGAGACACAGGAAAGTGGATGGTGTAATTCTAATCTGAGTTCACAGACCTGAGAACCAGCAGAGCTGATGATGTAAGTCCCAGCCTGAGTCCAAGTCCAAAGGCAAGAACTGATATGCCGGCTTGAAGACAGTCAGACAGAGAGAGAATTTGTTTTTGTTCAGCCTTTTGTTTTACTCAGGCCTTCAACAGACTTGATGAGACTCACCCACATTGGGGAAGACAACCTGCTTTACTCGGTGTTATCAATTCAAACATTAATCTCATGCAGAATCCCTCACAGACACATCCAGAAATGTTTAACCAACTATCTGGACACCGAGTGGCTCAGGCAATTTGACACATAAAATTAACCATGATAAGGGGGCATCCTGTGAAACTGACAGGGAGAGAGCAAGCAAGACAGGAGATGAGCAATCAGTAAAGGGTGTGGTGTTGGGATGAACGTGACCCCACACAAGCTATCTGGGAATCTTACAGAAGGTCTCAGAATTGTCCCACTGAGGCCTAGCAAGTTGTAGCATTTGTTCTCCCATGTCTGTCCACAGCTGTAGACAATGACTACCCCTGTATTCTCAAGCTAAACTTGCTCATGAAATAAGCCCTCCATACGGGGGCTTATTTTCCTTAGAGGAAATTCTAGCTAGAAAAAAAGCAGTGGTAGAGAGGTTGGTTCAGCAGAGATGTCCATAAGAGCTTTTTAAAAATTTTGTAGGTCAAGATAATTTTGTAGGTTTGGGAGGGCACCGATTTCATGTGCTGAACTTCACATCTCATTTTACGATGCTCTGGGCCAGCAGACTGTTACTTTTTGTACAGAGCTTCAGGATTGGAAAAGCTTGATTTTTCATTCATTTCCTCACTTGAGCTCCTCAATACCCCTGGGAATTAGGTAAGGGTGGTATGTACTGCTGATTCATAGAAAAGGTGTAGAAACCCAAGGGCCTGTATGCTTGCCCAGGGCCATTCAGAGGGCTGAAGAGGTGAGCCAGAACTGCAATTAGGCTCTCCGTCCAGTTTTCCTTCTTTATTAGCATTGGAGGCTTTCTGTCTTCTTTCCTCAGCCTTAGGATTTTTGGAATAAAGACAATGAACCACTGGACAAAACATATAATTAATGTTGCCCCAGGTTGGATTTGTAGGGCATCAGCTAGGATTTGTACATGTCATAAGTAAGGGGCAGATGGGCAAAGGAAAGCCCAGGACTGGGAGTCTAGACAGATGCATTCTCATATTAGCTCTAAAACTAACCAGCCATGCAAACTTCTTTCCCTTTCTACATACTTCATCTTATCCCTCCATTAAATGAGAAAGTCTCATTAGATAAGCAGTACTTTGTTTATTGTTGTTTGTTTCTGTTTGTTCTTTTTTATGATGTTGTCAACTGGGCAGCAAACCTATCTGTTATTATAGAGACACCAATCTGTTGAAAGAATGTTGACTTCAAAATCAGGAAAACTGGGTACCATCTTGGTTTCACTAGACTACTATGACCTTGGGCAGGTGAGCTGGCCTTTCTGAGATTTGATTTTCTTATGTCTTAAGTGAGTCTTATATTTATCTTGCAGAATGAATGAGAGATTAAAGAAAATATCTGTGCAATTACTACATCCTTGCCTTATTCATAGAACACACTAATGATTGCTGTTTTTATAATTGCTCACATTATGTCCAATAAGCTAACTTTCTTATTTTATCTAACTCTTTTTGACAAGTTTGCCCACTAATCAATGGATTGACCCTCTTGACACCTACTTAAAGTATAAGGATAAATTTGATGACAATTATCATCCTTGTTAAAAGAATTAAGGTTTAAATAATGCTTTTATTTTTCCTATTTTCACATACATATCCAGATGTCTATATTTAGCATTTTTTACTAATCTGGCATGAATGCCAACATATTTTGTACACATTCTAAAAAAGCAAACATGTTAGATGGGAAGATTGATAATGGCCCTTTCATTCTATTTAATTTAGTGTAAATACTACCCAATAAAATAAGAATACCATCTGGACTAGAGTCACACCAAGTTCATTTTAAGGTTACAGTGATGGGTGGTATTACTCATACCTCTATGTTGTGATACATGGATTAGTGGTGGAGAGCTATAGCCATACATAGTTAGAGGATTAAAAAATGAAGAATTGGAAAGTATTGGATCTAGCCCTGTAAAAATGAATAAACAGAAACCTTCAATTCAATTCAGCCCAACAACGCACACACCGTGAACCCAGACTCACACAGGCAAGACCTGGGTGCCTCAAAAATGATCAAAGCAATCATGCCAACTCGACCCTTGGAGTCTCTGCTTAAGCTTATTTGGATTCAGTTCATCCCTGGCTCTTATCTATCATCTCCTTCTTATATTTACATTCCTCTTTTTAAGCTTTAGTCTTGGGATTTGCTTCTGGTCTCTTTGGTGACTGACTTTTGGCTCCCACTCAGAACTGGCTTGGATTAACTTTGGTTTAAGGCCCATGCTATGTTTTCAAGCACTGCAGTTTCTAATGGAGAGCCCATTTCTTCCTGGCCTGTCTCATTTCTCAATACTGAAAGAGGAATATAGAGAGTTTCGTCAGACAGAAGGAAATACAGGGTAGAATGTATCAGAACTATTCAGGATCTTATAAATCTTCAGCTAAGGAACATGATGGTATAAAGTTTACAAAATTGTTCATTCTTTCTGCTTTGGCTCTGAATATTTATAAAAGACTTCACCAAGAATATGGGAAAGCTTACAGCCTTTGTGGGGGAGGGGCAATTTGTGTCCTGTCTTCTAGATATTTGCTGGTCACCCCTCCCACCCCCACCAGCCCAAGGCAGATCACTGGCTCTCATAGAAGATGAACAATACCCTCATTTGAGAGTGACGATTTTCTGCACTACAATTACCTTCAATGGAAAGAGAAGGCTAGGAGGCTTATGTGGAAAGGCTTAATTTCGTAGCTTTCTCATAAGTGGCCACAATTCTGCTTCACAATGCATGTGAGCAGAGATAATGTAAGAGACTACCCCACAAAACTGTCAAAGTTTAATTACTTGACAAAAACAACATCCTTTTTTTTTTCATTTCAGCTGTAGAACAATTTCAGGAATGCTAACTCATACTAAATCATCTCTTAAATAACTTAGATTTAACTTTTGTTAATAGTGTAGGATCTAAACCCAAACTCAATAAAAATAGTACTGAATTAAAAAAAGAGAGAGAGAATGGTGGAAACATTGTAAGAGAGAAGAAAGTTTGTAAAATGAAAGAAAAATCTATTAAGTGATATAAAAGTGTATATATGCTGTTTGAGCCATCACCACTAACATTTATTAATGGGCAGGTCCATATATGAGGTAGTTTGGCCCAAACTGAGAAAGTAAAACCTATTATTGAGAACATGCAATGTTTTGAGTGCCTAATGCACAGCATGTACTCTGCTAATGAATGACTATTATTCAAAGTGACCAAAGTAAAATTTTTTTAAATATGTAAATAAGATCATGCAATCCCACTTCTCATGGATTAGAATTGGAATAAAGTCTAAATCCATTGACTATGTCCTAAAGACTCTATAGCATCCAATTTACCCATAGTTTTAGCTTCACCTCCTGCCTGTCATACCCTCTTTCACTATGTTCCTGCCCCACTGGCTTTCCCTCCTATTTCCAGCTCCTTAGAAAACAGAGTCGGGCAATATCCTATGCAGAAAGGCTTCACTTGAGTGTGCCATTCCAGGAAGCAAGGGTGAGAAAAACATGGGAGATGAAATGGGGAAGGAAGGAGAACAACTCAAGATTGTGAATGATCGAGCCGGTCACAGATCTATATCAGGCTTGATGAATCCATTGAGGTTCTCCAGACAAGCAGAACCAATAGGTCTGGGAGGTTTATCATAAGGTGCTGGCTCACACTATTATGGGTGATGAGAAGTCCCAGAATCTGTCTTCTGTCCTCAGAAAGGAAAATGGTATGTTTAGGAGGCCTAAAATCCAGAGAGCTGATGGTGTAGATCCCAGTCCAGGTAGAAAAGTCTGGAAAACAGGAGCCCTAAGGACAAGAGTAGATCAATATCCCAGTGCAAGCAGACAAGCAGGAAGCAAATTCAAACTTCCTCAATGTTGTTGGACTATTCAGACCCTCAATGGATTGGGTGATACCCACCCACATCTATTCTCCTCAGTCCCCTAATTTAACTGCTAATCTCTTCTGGAAATACCCTTATAGATATACCCAGAACTAATGTTTAATCAGATAACTGAGTATCCTATGCCTTAGTCAAGTTGACACATAAATCAATCAACATACCCAGGGACCAGTGAGGCTGAACAGATCGAGGGTAAATCACTAGCTGGGTTCAGTGTTATCCGCTTTTTGCTTTTGGAACAGGCCTAGCTCATTCTCCACTTCAGACTTCTACCTTGTGTCCTGTTATGGGAACACCTTTCCCTCAGTTCCATGCATCTGTGAGTCTTAGCTCAAATGTCACTTCTTCAGAGAGGCCCTCTATGGTCAACCTATCTACAGTAGCACTTCTGTCCTGGCCTCTCTTTATGCCATTTCACTGTGTTTTTTTAATTATTATTTTTATAAAATGCATCACTATCTAAAATAATTTTATGCATTAAGTGTTTTATTTCACTAATGTCTGCCTCTCTTTCTCACAAATTATAAGCTCCATAAGGCAGGGAATTTATTTGTTGTGTTTGAGTCATATTCTCAGTCTCCAAAACAAAATTTAGGTAGAATACATGCTTAGTATTTATTTATTGTATGGAGGATGAATAGAGAAAAATGAGAATAAAAGAGACAGTTCCCACCACGAAGGAATTCTAGATGTTCTGGGGAGACAGGCAAATACTCAGTATTAAAAAAGTGTGACAAATGCTCAATCTGAAATGAATTCAAGGTGACAAGATCAAGCAGAAGCACCATTTCAGACTGAGTCAAGGAGTCACACTGAATGACTGATGCTTGAGCAAAATCTCAAAGACCCAGAGAGACAGAGTCAGATGGTCAGATATGGTTGAAAACCTTGCATTCACTCATTTATTCCCAAAGTAAAAATTAAATTCTAAACTCTGTTATCACTGGCTCTGTGATCTCGGATTAAATACATAAACACTCCTTGGCTCAGTTTCCTCATTAATAAGCAGGTGTGATATTAATGTCTTCATAGGTTTGGTGTGAGGAATAAATGAGAACATATATTAATGGTGCTTAGCTTAGAACCGGTCCCACAGTAAATGGTCAATGTATTTCAACTATAGCATTCAGGCTAATGATTACTAATTTTTAGGTTAGCTACTATGGTGACAAGCAGAACAAATCAAGTCCCTTTTTTGTTGAGCTGTCGTAAGCAGGGAATAAACAAACAGGTGATTTAAAAAGTCTTTTAAAGACGTTGCTGTGAAGCAAAGAAATAAAAAGAAAAAAATACCAGGGGGACAGTGAACTAAGGCTCACTGAGAGAATGACATTTCAGCTGGGATCTGAAGGATAAGCAGGAGCCAGTCACACAAAGAGGCAGAACATCTATGACAAAGGCTGCTGGGTTTGATGGTAGAAAAGAGAGTTGTGTCTGAGGCTCTGAAACAGTGATCTGTGTCTGGGGGCCAGAGATAAGGGTAGGGAGGTCTGAGATGAGTCTGCAGAGGTGAGCAGAGACAGATCCGGCTGGGCTTTGAAGGCCAGCGTAAAAGATTTGGATTTCCTTTAAAGCAGGATGGAAGTTCATCAGATGGCTTCAAGCAACTTAATAAGAAAAACCAGCCACATTTTTCAAAGACTGCTCAGGCCTCTGTGTGGAGAATGGATTGGAGCTGACAGAATGTGGAAAGAAGGAGGCCAGGTATAGAGCATGGATACCAGCCCCAAGAAAATTGCCATCACAAGACATTCATCATTTACATGGTTTCTTTGGTTCCTTGGGAGATTTGCATCCGCTTTCCAGTGGCTACTTCCAGCAGATTGTGAAGAGCAGGTAGCAGCCAACTACACTCCAGAACATTTGGGGAGGGTCATAATGCCCAGCTAAATGAGTCTTCTTTGAGACATTCACAGACACTAATTTCTATGACTTTGCTGACTTTTAATCTTGAATTGCTAGGTCTTAATGCTTTGTAGTGGTCAACTGCATTGGTGGTCAAAGTGATTGATCTGTTTAATTATCAGGTGGCACTTGTTGGATTTTATTGCAACTCTGTGTGTCAACCCCTCCCATAAAACTTCACCTGGGTCCAATGACAGAGAGGACCTGGTTAAAAATCACGAACTATTCATCAAATTGTAGTACTTCTTCAGAGCAAAGCTAATGGCTTCATGTCAAGACTGTTGCACATCAGTTGAAACAAATCAAAAACACATTATCTCTGGTGATCTTATATGGATCACAGATATACATTTTTAAAACCCTTTCCAATTGCCAAAAACATTAAAACTGTTAAAACATCATTATCCAAAAATTAAGGTAAAATCAAATCACCATCATCATCTCCATCACCTTATCTTACAGCAACAAAAATAATAATTAACACACACTAAGTTTTCATCACATGCTATAGACTATATAAGTACTCTGCCTATTGATATTATTTAATTCTCATACAATATTGTTGAATAAACTCTGTTATTACCACATTTTACACTATAAGCCAGGGCAATAAGGTTCAGCAAGGTAATAAAATACCTACAGTGTCACCAGCTAGGATGTGGAGTGGATGTTAAGATTCAGATAGTCATGAATCTTAGCATCACTAAACACTATTCAGTTGATTTCACTGTACCTTGTTCCAGGTATAAAGGACAGAATCAGAACTAGGGGTTGGGAGGGTTCAGTAGACTGAAATTCAGTAAATAACTCCAATGAAATTACCTTTTGATCTTTATTGTCCTCCATTGTCTACAATGGGGAGTGTGATAAAATTTCTAGTATTCTAATGCTATAGTGCCACTAAAATAATTCTTTTTCATCCTCAACCCTAGAGATTTCACCATGCACACATTTGGGGAAATGTGCTTGGTGCACCATTTTCTTTAAGTTTAGCAGAAGCCAGTATGGTTTCCACAGTCCTTGACTGAAACACCAGACTAGCAAGAGCATGCTTCCGCCCAGTCACATGTCTCAGAGTGGCTACAGTTCAGCTTTTAGTCTCTGAAAATGGTCCTCAGAGTAGCTCACCTAGAAACCTGGAAAATAGGAAAAATTGCTCACTGGGTCTTAATAACTCACAAGACTCAGAACAGCACCAAGTTACTCTGTGACTCCTAAATCTGGAACAGAAGGCTTCTAAAGTTGGTCTTTATGATTATTTTCTCAGAAAAAAATTTCTTCAAAGAATCAAAATCAGGATCTAGCAGAGATATCTGCACCCTATGTTCATTGCAGCAGAATTCACATGGAAGAACCCAGAGGACATTAGGCTAAGTGAAATAAGCCAACCACAGAAGAGTGAACACGGCAGGATTTCGATTATACGAGGTACCTAAAACAATCACTCACAGAAGCAGAGCAGAGTGATGGATGCCAGCGGCTGAGGGAAGGAGGAAGTGGGAAGTTTTTGCTTAATGTGTATGAAGTTTCAAATGTGCAAGGTAGGTAAGTTCTGGAGATATGCTGCACAACACAGTACTTATAGCTAGTAATACAATATTGCAAACCTTAAAACACATTAAAAAGATAAATTTCACTGTAAGATTTCTTAACACCCACACATAAAAGAATACAAGAAAAGTTTTGCAGGTGATGGA
>PVKM010036501.1:0-14777 GCA_004027735.1 Carollia perspicillata
TTTTAATCTCTATTACCTTCCTATGATGTCTACTTACTGTTATGTTGTATATTTTGTTAGATTTATCCACATATTCACCATGTTCTCCGCTCTTCATTCCTTTGTACACTTTGACTCTTCTCTCTACATTCAACTTGGCTTCCGCCTGAAGATCATTCTTTTGTGTTTTCTTTAGTGTGGATTTGCTGATGGCAAATGTTTCCAGTTTTTATTTTTGTGAAACTAACGTTAATTTCCTCTTCTTAGAGAAAGTATGTTTGACTGTTATAAACTTTCAGGTTAACAGTTTCCTTCTTTAGCACATTAAAGACATCATTCTATTGTTATTGTCTTTCACTGTTATTGTGAAATCAATTGTCAGTCTTTTCTTTAAAGGTAATCATTTTTCTATTGTTGTTCAATATTTTTCTTCTTTTTTTGAAGTTCTGAAATTTCACTATGGCATGATTAAGTGCAAATGCTTTTTAATATACCTTGCTAAAAATTTCTCCAATCTCTAAATTTTGACCTGCCTAAAACTTTTGTTACTATCTGTTCAAATATTATCTCTATCATAATTTCATTCTAAACTTTAAGGATTCTAATTAAAGAAATCTTAGAGTTTCTCAATCTAGTCTTTTTGACTCTAGATTTTCATTTGCATTTCATTTACTATCTCTTCATGCTACATCCTGGATAATTTCTTCTATGGTTTCTTTTAATTCAAATACTCTCTTAGATTATATCCAATCCTTTAATCTTTTAATTATTCATTATATTTGTAATTCTCTAAATGTTATTACTAAAAATATGCTAGACCACTTCTTCAAAACTTTATTTCTTTCAGATATTTTCAAACTTAGCTTTTATTTTGTAACCTAGCAAGTATAATTACTTTATAATCTGTGTCTAATAATTTTAATGACTGAGATTTTTAGTGCTGTTTCCTTTTTTCTTCCTTTTTACTATTTTTAATTTTATGCTGTTTTTTTTTCTATTGATTGCTTGTTTCCCTTGATACTTTAGAAATCTTGGCTTCATGTTTCTAATTTTACTTGGAAATGAGTTTGCCAAAGTATTTGAGGCCTGTGATAATAGTATATTTCTCCAGTGAAGATTTTTATGATTTCTTCCATTTGCTTGTTTTTTTCTTTCATTTTTTACAAGTTATTTTCATTTAAGTAGAGTAAGTATACAATCTTATATTGGATATATTAGTTTTAGTTGTACAGTATAGTGATTTAACATTTCTATACCTTGCAATATGATCACCTTAATAATTCTAGTAATTATTTGTCATGTGAAAACATATCATATTATCATTGATTATATTTTCCTTCCTGTTTTTACCTATCCACCTACTCCTTCCCTTCTGGTAACCATAACTTTTGTTTCTGTTTCTAAAAGTCTGTTTTTGTTTTATTTTGTTTTGATTTTAGATTCCATATATAAGTAAAAACTTATGGTATTTGTCTTTCTCTGCCTGACTTATTTCACTTATAATTCCCTTTAGATTTATCCATGTTGTCACAAATGGCAAGATTTTTTTATTGTTGTATAATATTTATTGATGGGTGTATATATATATATATATATATATATACACACACATATATATATATACACACACATATATAATCTTCTTTATTCTTTCACCTATTAATGAACATCTAGGTTGTTTTAATATCTTGGTTATTTATCAGAAAATTTCAAATTAAAACCACAGTGAGATACTACCTCATACCAGTCAGAATTGCTATTATCAAAATGTCAACAAATAACATGTTACTGAGAATGTGTAGGAAAAAGAACCTTTGTGCACTCTTGCTGGGAATGAAAACTTGTGCAAGCCCTATGGAAAACAGTATGAAGATTCCTCAAAAAACTAAAAATAGATATACCATACACCCAGCAATTCTACTTCTGAGTATCTACTCAAAGAAAATTAGAACACTGAAACATTAAAATTAGAACACTGAAAATTAGAACAAAGAAACATAGAACTCCTATAATCATTAAAACATTATTTGCTTATTACTTTTACCACGTTTAGTACTACTCCAATAAACTTAAACATGTGTGGGGGGTATTTTCTTTTTTTTCATAAGGAGACTTATGAGAATTGCAAATTTGTTGGCAAATTTATGCATAGGCCACTTCATTTTTGCTTTACCCTTTTCTAATGCTGCACTCCTTAGGTTCTTAACTAGAGCTGATTCCACAGCCTATGAAGGCTCTGGGTTTGATTTTTCCTTATCCTTTCTTGCAAGGCTAAAATTCTTAAATCCAAGGTTCACATTTTTCAGTTTTTGCAATCACCTTCAGGACAAAATAAAATTTTTTTGCTCTGTCCCTACAATTTCACCTGGTGAATTTTCTTATTTTATCAATTATTTAAAACTTTATAAGAAGTCTTTAAAAATTTTATCCATGATTTTTGTTGTTTTCAGTTAAAAGAAATATATGATTAACTTAACCTGCTATTAGTATAAATAGAAGTATTACTATTAAACTCTTTATAAGTTAACAGCATTAATACTTTTTTGCCATAGTATTTTTCCAGGTAGCTTCTTGCCCTTTTTTCTTTTCACTGTTTAGCAGTAGAATAGATAGCCTCATGAGTGAATGAAATATGAGGCACATGAAATAATCACTCAGTGACTGGTAAGCTGTCAGAGGGATTATAAAATCAATTTTTGTAATAAACAAAAGATTTAACTAAGTGACATCTGAAGTGCTGCCTAAATCAAAGAACATGTAGATTCTCTTTTGCCCTTAAAATTTATTTTCAATAAATTGTGTTTTGTTACATATACTGAAAGATGATCTACCTATTACCCCTCTATTTAATCAATATCTCTATTTTATTGTATTTATTATCTCTTTTTTCTTATTTAAACAACCAAGACCAAAGGCAAAAAGTGGTGGAATCTGAGGTTTTGTCTCAGAAATCCATGGCTTCAGAACTCCTATTTGTAACTACTTCACTGTATAAAATATTCAGAAGTGATTGAGGGAACAGCTTACAAATATTTCCAGTATAATAACTAAAAAACACTAAAAAAGATTGCAAGGAGTCAAAAGCTGGAGAAAACCAGCCCTCTTTGGTAATAGGATGAAAACAGAATCATTTATTCCTTGTGGTCAATATTGTATTCTATATGTGTGTTGTGTGTGTGCTCTGTGTGTACGTGATAGTGACATTTTGTCTGGTTTAACAATTTTTCTTTAGAAAATTATATCTCCTCATTCCCTTTGTCCTCACCACGCTGTGAAAATAGCTCTGCAGGAAGAGCCTATGCCCCTCCCTGGCTGCTAAAGTCCCACTTCCTTTCCCTCCCTGTCTCGCACATGACGTTTTTCAGTGCAATTCCAGCCCTTCAGCATATTCTAACCTTGACAGCACTGACGTCAACAACTGAGACAGTTTGCTGTGCCAGACCCAAGCAGGCTGGCTTTGGCTACCAGCACTTCCTCTAGAAGCTGGCCTCTTTCTGGCTTAGGCACTCTTTCCCATTCCTGGCCGCATTTCTCCTTACCAGCCACCCTTCCCCTCTGCTCACACATCTTGTGAATCTTATACAGCTTTGGATGTTCTTATCATCTGCATGGTCATCATCCATATCAAGACATGCCACTCTCAGAAGGTAAAGAAGTAATCTTGCCTCTCTTTACAAACATCAGAGTACCATTTTGTTGCATGTACAGAAAGAAGCTAAGGTTTGTCATGATTTTTTTTAATACCAGTACATTTCAGTAAGGCCTGGTTGGGCATAAAATTAATGGAAGGTCACTTTTAGTGCTCTGTCATCCAAATTTGCCACCAGTTGTGCCCCTGTCATTCAGGGACATTCCAAAGCCCAAACAAGGACACTTTGATGGCCAAGTTTCACACCATTCTTTGAGTTTGAAACCTGGTGGTGCACAAAGGGTTATGACCAACAGATTTAGGATGGCTCATAAAACAGCAGACTAGCTCCTTCTGGATTTAGACAGAAGGTAGGAAAACTTGGTGGGGGAGAGAAAAGTATTGCTCAGGTTCTTATGGCATGTATTGTTTTCTACCACTTTGCATTATCCATTCTCTCTCTTTCATCTTTATGAAAAACTCAAGAATATTATAAGTGACTTAGGAAACAAAACTGTATAGCTTTATTTTCCATACCCCAACTAGAAAAAGTAATAGAGGTTCCAGCCAGGTAGAAGTAGCTGGGTTCATAGTGAACTGTGGGGAAAGCAATATTGTTGTTAGTTCTGCTTTTCTTCCTCCTGAATAGCTCAATGCAGCACGCAATCTCATAAAACCCTAGAATGTCAGACCTGGTTGCAGTTTCCTTATAGTGTATCCAGTTCAATTCTCCATTATACAAAGAAGAAATCCAGCCCAGAGAAAATAAATGACTTTGCCAAGGTCATGCAATTTCCTATAGCAAAACAGATATGAGAATCTAACTCTCTAGATTGAAGGCCCAACAGGTGCTTGTTATAGGTCTGATACTAAAAAGATTGAATTTGTGAAGCACTGTTGGCCATGAAATGCTGTCTCCCTTCTACAGTGACCATGAATGAATAGCACTTTTGGGGGCTCAGCCATGGTGTACTTCATGAATCTCTACATCAGACCTCAAAGTAGGAGATACCTTGTGTCCCTCTTCCCACTTTAGTATGGGCTAGAGAAATTAGATCTACCCAATATTTGTTCAAATGTCTCTTCCTCAAGGAAGCCTTGTCCAATGACCCTTATGAAGCAGCAGTGCTCCTCCCCCACCCACCCATCTTCTTCTGCTCAATAATTGGCTTATGCAGCTCGATTTTTCTCCATAGCACCATGTACAACTGGTTGTGTTATGGAGCATTTATTTTTGTTTGCTTTTTTCTTCCCTCTCAAATGTTGGAAAGAACCCAAAATGGAGAAGATCCTCATGAAGAACTGAGATTTTCCTACCAATACTAAGGTTGTCTGGTGTTCACTTACAATACTGTAGAAAAACAAAATAAAAAGTTTTGATAACAAGTGGGTAGGTGTAGGGAAACAAAGAGAGAATGAAGGTAAAGCAAGAAGGGGGAATGAAAATAATGAGGTAAAAGAAGCCATCAGACTGGTTCACCACAAAGACCTGAATGGGAAACCAGAGAACTGAGACCTGGAAACAGAACACTAAACAGGAGGCAACTATATCTGCTATTTATTGCTGCAATAATACTGCATAACAAAATACCTCAAAACAATGATTTACTGAGGTTGGGTTGAGATGCGCCCATTCACACTTCTTTCTGAAGGTCAATTAGCTGTTGGCTGATTTAGGGTGGCTTCAGGTAGGCTAACTTCGATGACATGGCTCTGTCCCTCAAGACCCAGCAACCTTCATCAGGCTATTGAAGGTATGGCACGACTGTAACAGAGGAGCACCGATTGAGCAAGAGGAAATATACGAGATGTCTCCAAGTTCAGATAGGCGCAATACAGCATAGCCTCCACTATTGACCCAGGCAAGTCATAGGAACAGATTTAAGGAATGGGAAATAGACCAAACCTCCTGGTGGATGAAAATTCAGACAGTGTGGATAGAGGGAGGTGTAAAGAATTAGGTCATAACTGCAATCTATCGCAGCAATCCTGGAGGTCTTGTGGTACATAGAAGGAGAATCTCTGACTCTCTATAGTGCTTCTTGTAGAAGGTGAGAATGCTCCTCATGGGATCTGGATTTTTGGAAACTGTTTCCACAAGCTTATATGCAACTATCCATGTGTCATTTTATGCGTATACGTATAATCAGTCACTCACTTTGACATTGTATTGCAGACAGGTCATACCAATGTACTCTTCAAAAGTGATAAGTGAGGTGGGCTTTAAGCTAGTGAAATGGAATCATAAGGAAAATGCAACTTGACTGACTTTGGCACCATCACAGGATGACAGGAGGGATGGATACACACACGGGTGAAGAGTCCTCCATCATCTCTCTACTTCAGTCTCCAGAACTCTGCTGGGGTCTAACAGTGTTTGCTTTCCTATGTGGCTTCCCCCTCCCTAACCTCAACAGCTCAAACAAGCCTATTGACTCGTTAAAGAGATTGTAATTGTATTTGCCCAGAATCCCAGACATCCTCTCAGAATTTGGGGAGCAGACCCAATCATTTTTGTCCCCAATGAAATGACTGACATTAGGGCACACCCTATGGCCTCCTTATGATCAGGTCAAAAACCCAAAAAGTCCCCACCATCCAGCCACCAGCATCCTTTGGTAGCCTTCAGTTTGGCATAGAGCTCATCATTATTTAGGGAGGAAACAACCTCATGTGGGCACTCTTGTCTCCTTTCTGCAAGTGTATTATTCTAGGTACAAAATAAAATCTAAAAAATGAAAACCAAAGTCTTGCTCATCCTCTATGACTTTAGAGGGGAATTCCAATCACACAGAGAACACCCTGTTCCTTCCTCCCACCTTTTCCACTCAACAGAAGAGGAGGAACTAGCCTTGGGGAGGAAATTGTTTTCCTGTTCCACTGTCTGTAAGCACATTTTCCAGATAAGTCCTGACTTTTCAATTTCAGAAAGCTTCCACATCCAAATGAGGGCAAGTGCTGGACCAGACTCACAATGCACTTCCTACTTTTCACAGGTAAAATGTTTATCAGCCTTGAGGGAAATGGCAAATGCACAGGGCAACAGAGAGAACATGCACACTGCTGGCTGATAGACAGAGCTTTGCTTATGGCAACTTGGTGGGGGGTGGGGAAGCGGTGTGCAAGTGGTTATTTTCCACGGGCTGTTATCAACAGGAAATCTAACTATAGTTAATGCAGTGGGAGATTTTGGCTAGCCTCTTGAAGCAAACTTTTGAGGACCCTTAAGATAACTGTTGCTCACCTTCCAGACTCATTAATCATTGACAAGCTGAAGCTATCCAGTTAGGAGGAAATGAAGAGGGGTTTGTCAACTGTCAAACAAAGCATGCTCTTGGGCTGGCACCAAACTCCAATAACTCCAGTAAGAGACGAAGTATAAGCTAATGTGCCAAATTAAATCCTAGCACTGATTGTGCATGTGTGTGTGAGACAGAGGAAGGGAAAGAGAAAGAGGAAGAGAGAGAGAGGATTGAAGACTAAATAAATAACATGGTTCTGAGATCAAAAACTTGAAACCTTAACTCTCTCTTCCTCTTACTCCTATCTCTGAAAATAGAATGAGAAGGTGGAGGAGAGTGCAAAAAAGATAAAGCTATAGAGTCCTGTGTTCCTGACTTCCTTAAATACCAAGGTATATGTTGAAAGACTTAATCTTTCCCCATTAGTTTTTATGAAGGCTGATTTGGCTGTAATGTTTCCTAATGCCAGCCAGATTCCAGCCAGGATTTTCCAAGTGCATCTAATTGCCCACTTTATCACAGGCACTATCAGGTAAATGGTGTTCCACCTCCACTCGGCCTGCCTAAGGTTGACACCCAGGACTTGTCAGGCAATGGATCACAGAGCCAGAGTGGGGGCCCCTCGCACTGCATTCCTGCATGAGAGTGACAGTAAATTATGACATCTGCCAGGAAGATTGGAACATGGCTGTGCTACCGGATGCACCTAAGCTACACAACCAGGAAGGCTTTTAAGATGTGATTGGAGACGTGTCTGAGAGCTCTTAAAGGAACAAAGAGCCTCTTTCCCCAGCAACAGTGGAGCAGAGGTGAGCCCTGGACATTTGCCTTTCTCTTTGATGATGTTTAATTACCTATTTTTATGTTGGGGTGAATAATGCTACCTGACAATTATGAAATGCTCTGGAGTTTAAATTATGCTCATAGCCATCCTCTCAGGACCCTCAAAGCCACTCATCATCATGCCCATAATCTAGAGTAAAGAAACTGTGAATCTAGGGTAGGTGATTTGGATTGGGTCAAAATAAAGAGGTAGAAAGTGCTACTTACGGCTGAGCTCCAAACCCCTCAAAATATGTATCCTTCACTTAACAGAGATATTTTCTACCTTTTTTCTCCTTCAAAAGTGTTTTTTGTTCATTGCAGCTTTGAGAGTATGGATCATATTTTTGAACATGTATGCCTTTTAGTCTAAACCCTTACAGAACTGACACTGAAACTCAGTAACAAAATCCAAGTGAGAAAAATAAATCCTCTCTTAAAACTACATTTTTTTAAAAGGAACTAATGGGAAAAATAAGTAAAAGAAGAAAGGATGATAAGTGACTGATAGCATGAAAGTATCAATACAATTATTGAAAATTTTAATTGAATAAGTTGGACTTTCAATCAAACTCTGTACAATATGGGAAGGTTCAAGGTCTGACTTGAAATATTTTGTGACTTGAGAAGTTCTTTAAATTTGCTATCAAAAAAGACTTAAGCAGCTAACAAAGGCAAGAATCTAAGCATTATGTCATATCAAACACAATGTCTGGGATGTTTCTCATTTTAGTGAATTTTCACAAGGAAAATACTCAGCCTTTATGTTTACAAAGATTAAAGGAGGTAGTTTTGTAGATAAGTGCCGATCTAAAATGGTGACAATTCAAATTGTCCATTAAGTACCTGAAGTTCAACATTCAAGAGTGTATCCCAGCACACCCACTTGCAAATGCCAGACAGACAGGCTTTTGACTTATCAACACTACACAGAAAATTAATGGTGCAAAGAGATCAAGGTTTTGTATGATTCCCAATGTGATGACTTGTTTTTGATGACCCAAAGCAAGTCATTTAACTTCTCTGTGCTTAATTTTCTCATCTTAAATTGTAAATGAAAATGTTTAGTTTGTGTGGCTATAATGAGGATTAAATGAAAAACCAGATATAAGAGCATCTTGCAAACCTTAAAATGCTGTTATTTTCATCTAAAAACAACATGGTATTTATTGAACATTGTGCCATGCCCTTATGGATTGAAAAATGGCACCATTGACTTTATTTTTCATTCAGCCACAATTTATTGAGTGTTTAGAGTATGAATGGTGTTCTATTAACAACACTGTGCCCTCTAAATAAAATAAGACATGGGGGGAAGCGGTGGGGGAAAATGCAAACAACTATACTTGAACAACAATTTTTTAAAAAGGGGAAAAATATATAAATAAATAAAATAAGACGTGGTCATGACTATTTTAAGGTCAAACTGATGCATGTCAAAGCTACCATATTATATGTATGAGCATGTCTGTATTTCTTTCTTCCAACATTTATTGAGTACCCATGGCCTTAATAAATTTACAGAATGACTAATGTGTATATGTTTGTGTGTTCATGCATGTGTGCATATACACACAAATAAGTAAATTACATTGTCATATATGACAAATAATTTTATGAGCTTATTTAAGGAGAAAATTTTCTGGAAGGGAGATTCCATAAACTTAAATATATGCCTTTAATATATAGTTCTACACCTGGAACTATTTATACATAAATGCCAAATTTTTCATAGTAATAGTTTAATGTATAATGCTTGGATAATGTTTTTCTTCACTGTAATTTTTGGCAATATTGGAAGTAAGTAAATAGATGGATACACTTAACTTAAGTGACCAGCAAATGGAAAAGCTGACAAGTCATTATAAGCAGGCATGACTGGTAGAATGAGGTTGGTTCACCACAATTAAAAGCAGCAAGAATTCTAGAAAAAAATATGAATGGATGTGGCATCTTCTAGCCTTCCTTGCGTCACAGTCAATATTTCAAAATACTAATAAAATACCACCTATACTCAAATGCCTGGTAGATAAATTGAAATAAGTACATATTTTTAAAGGTTCAGTGTGTTCCTTGCCACTTGCTCTCAAGTTGCAATCCTGAGGTAAATAACTGAAACCTACACTTTTCTCTCCTCAATTAGCGAAACCTTGCCAGAAAGAGTTATTGTCATTGCTTCTGACATGTACAGAAACTACATAATGAATACTGAAAATGTGTGTAGATCACACAGAGGATAAGTGTAAGTGTATTCAATAAGCAATAGGTTTTATATTCCATTACTCTGATAAAACATTCATTTGTTTGAAATTCTACTAAAGAATTACCTGCCTGGAATTTTAGTTAAGATACATCATGGCAATTATTTTCATGTTAAAGCATGAACTTTCCTAAAAGATCTGTGAATCCTGTCATTTAGAAGCCTGGAATTTTGTTGAAAATATTCTACCCAGTTCACAGCTGCTGATGTCTTTTCTTACAGTTGTTAGCACATCACGAAAAGCACAATAACATGACAAGAATGGACTCTTCAGTATTTCAACTGGTTTAAAAAATATCGTCCTTTGATTCTTTTAGGAGAGTTCCATAATTTCTTGGGGTTTTTCAGCTACTCTTTGATTACTGGCCCTGCCAGCCTCTCTCCCCAGACAGAAACTGGGACACTTGATGGTGGTTGTGGTAAATTAATAAGAAGAAAAAATAAACAGAAGGTCCTTTTCCCAAGTGTGTTGTTTTTTCTTTACAAATCTGTTCACTGTTCAGTTAATTTGGAGCTTGCAATGCAGGACCCCTGTCTGGCTCTTCTAATTTATCGCTCTCTTCTGATGTTATTCCTGCCTTAGAGAGTCCACAAGTGGAACTCACAGCAGGCAAGTGAATGGATGGTCCTCGCTCCAGGTTCCCACATTCTTCTGACACATCTGTGTAGCTGGATGCAAAGGCAAAGCAAAACTTCCTAAACTTTCTACCACCCAACCCCATAAATTTAATATCATCCAAATTAGTGGTAGGCAAATGTTTTCAGTAAATAACCAGATAGTAAATGTTTTTGGCTTTGCAGGCCTTATGGTCTCTACCATAATTACTCAATTCTGCCATTCTAGCATGAAAGCAGTCATAGGTAACAAACAAGTAAATATGGCTGGGTTACAATAAAGTTTTATTTATGGACACTAACCTTTGAGTTTTCTATAATTTTTATGCATAATAAAATATTCATCTTGTTTCAAATTTTTCCCAACAATTTAAGCATAAGGGAGCACTCACAGCTTGTGGGGCTGAACAAAAACAGACCAGTGGCTAAACTAGGCCCATACGTAATCATCTCTTAGCTCCTGGTTTAAATGACCAGTTCTTGAAATTTATGTCTCAAGCCGATACTTACCTTTAAGACCCACAATTGACTATGATACCTTTATTTGTTCATCCCGCAAACACCTTCAGTGTCCAAAATGGAAGTTGCAATTTTCTTCTCCCATTGCTTTTTTTGCCTGGTGTACCCTGCCTTGGGAAACATACTTTCACATCTTCCACATAGATAAAACAGCTAGAAGATTGCTAATCATTCTGAGTGCTCTTTTATCATACTCCACATCCAATCCATCACTAAATTCTATGCATTACACTTCCAAAACACACCTAAAATCTGCTTAATTCTCTCCATCTGGTCTAAGCTACTCTTATCTGTTAACTGGATTCCTGTAATAACTTCCTAGTTAAAGTCTCCCTCTTTCTGCCTTTTCTATGAACTAAGTCTTTGCAAAATGAGTCACTGTCATTGCTTCAGAGATCACACTGACAATATGACTAGGTAAAGTAGAAGTTTTCATTCCTACCTCTTTCAGTGCGTTTTGTATATAGCATCTGAAGTGAACTTGCTAAAGCATTCCTCATAAAATCACACTGATGGCTTTCCTTTGCCCTGAAAAACAACACGAGCTCCTATTTTACTTCTTCAAGGTTCTACCTGAGATGGACTCTACCTTTTTAACCTCCATTCCTTCACCAACTCTCTCTATTCTCATCCTCGTTCATTATACTCGAACCCATCTGGCCTTTGTGTTCCTGCTGCATACTTCACCCTATCCTGGCTCCACACCGTTTCCTCACTCTTTCTGATTGTGGTGGTCTTTTTTTTTTTTTTTTTTTGCATAGTTGACTCATTCTAATCTTTTAAGCTTCAACTTAATTATTACTTCCCCAACTGTTCACTTTATCCAAAGTAGGCATCTCCATCTTTTTTGCCTTGATGGTTTCCTTTGTAACCCAATATTTAACAGCTTTGATTACCTTTTTTTCAACCAGTTAATTATTTGTCTTCCATACGGAATGCAAGTAACGTAAGGGTACATATTTGTCTATTGAATGCACTCTATCCAAAGGCTCAGTCTATCACACAGAAGCTATGTAAAAATTAAATAAACGACCCAATGAATGAATCTATCAATTAAAAAGTTTAAACTAATCCTGTGGTGTAATTTTTAAGTGTATGAAAATTTTTAGTAGAAATATAACTTAGGCACTCATAGAAATGTATCATGACATGGTTTTCACTTTTAAAGGTTTTGTACATTTTAAAATTTATCTATGGAAAAAATATGAATCACCTTTGCTATTAAGAAGTAACAGAAATGCAAATGTTAAAGAAAATTCCATCGTGTTAAAATTTTGGTCTTAGTTGTCCAAATCATGTTCTTGAAATCTGCATGGTAACTTTGGAACATAGAAATGCTGCACTGTCTAAGGTAAATGGCAAAAAGGCAATATACCACCAATATGCTATCATTGAGAAAAGCTGTTAAGGATCAACTTATCCCTTAGTGGAGCTCTAGGAAAGGCATATGCAGTCTTTGGTTGAGTAACTACGTCTTCTCTGTTGAGTCACACAAGTTTCTATCCTATTTTGTCTGCTTTTTTCAAAAGCATCATTTAATTTGAAAGATGATCAAGCAGCAGAGGCATCATCATTAAAAAAAAATGCCTGAATGGGCATTGTTGGCCTGGGTTGAAATCCTGAATGTGTCTTTGTGGCCTATGTAATTACATCAACCTCTGAGCCCTGATTTCTTTCTCTGTAACATACAGCTCCAAAGTAATTTCTTATTAGACTATTATTTTGAAGACTTGGAAAATATTTATAATGATCTGATATCTTATATGATATAGACTAGGTATATATATGAAGTCATCAGTTTATGTATAATAAATATTATTTTTTGAAGGAGTAAGTTCCACTAAGTAGAAATATCTTGTATGTTTGCAATAAAAGGAGGAGAAATCTGGCTTGAGAAGGTATTGGCTATCATTAACTTCCTGAGATCATTTCTTTCTCACTATGTTCAGAATCCTTGCTAAAGGTGTGAGCCAGTATTTACTACATTATGCTGCAATGACTAATAGCTTTGGAAAACCAGCAACATACAGAGGTTTACAAAGGTTTATTTCTTGTTTGCCTTATATTTCATCTGTGGCATGGGCTGCACATTGCCAATGACTCTGCCCTATATACATTCTCCATCCCAGAATTCAAAGAGAAGCAGAAGCCTTTCTTTGGGATATACCTTTCTCATAGCAGAAGAAAAATGGAGATGGTTGAATCAGATACACCTCTTTAAATTTCAGACATGGCATAGGTTGATGAATGCAAGTCATAGGCAGAATGATGTCATTGGGCTAGGGAAGTCATTCCATGAAAATCACTGCAATGCACATGGCAACAAGAAGGGATTTATAATTCTCTTACCAGAACAGGGGCTGAATAATCTGGCATAATAAAACAACAGACTGCATTAATCTGATTTTTTTTCTAAAATTAAAAGGAAAAAATAGTAAGAATGTCCTCTAGAGTTATGTGGACTGATTTCTTCAACATGAAATAAATCAATGTGTACAAACAAAATATTCATTGGGAAAAAAGACAGTGGTGAAGTAGAAGGATATACCGCACACTTCCTCCAAGAACCAAATTGGAAATAAAACTAAAGGGAGGACCAGACACCTGAAATAAACCAAAGACTACCCAAGCAAGAGGCTTTTAATGGAGGACAGAAAAAAAGAATACAATTATCAAATTGGTAGGAAGGGTGAGGTCATTAAAGGGGCTGGCCCATTCACAAAAGCAGTGGGCCAAGTGGGCAAAGCTGTTGTAGTTTCCTCTTTCAGGGAGAGAAGCAAGGAACACAGACTAGGCTCCCAAATACAGAGCATCAGAGCCAGAATCAGCAGACAACATAGCACCCAGCAGTGAAAGGCTACAGGGTTTGTCTCTGCTGAGGAAAGTTGAGATTCACTGGAGACAAAGCCACTATTTCTTTCCTTCTTAATTCTTAAAGAGGCTAAAGCATGGGTTTTGTGTTCACAACCACTCACCTTGGCCCCAGCAAAGGGACAGTGGTGCGGACTGTAGTCTGGAGAAGAGAGTCTAGTGTGGGAGGTACCGGGACCAATGTGGAAGAGTGGATGTCGGGCTTTCTGGGCTTGAATATACCTGGATCCTGTCACAGCCACCTTGCTTGAGAAGAGCAAGCCCCTCCCAGGGAAAAGCAATTACCTTACCATGTGGGATATTGCTCATTTCACCCTCCCTCTGCAATCCTGCTCCCTCCACCCTGTATTTTTTTGTTTTTCTTTTATGTAGTGTGTTCAGTTTTTTCATTTTGTTTTGTGTAGGTTTTTTTCCGTTTATTCTTTCTTTTTCCCATCCTACTTCTGAACCCATGCTGAGCATACACAGACTCAAGGGAGGTCAGAAATAGGCTGCAGGGCACAGCCATACCATACATACCACCAGAAAACAGACCAGCACCTCCCCTTCACCAGAGAGTCATAAAACAGCCTCCCACCTTCCAGCAGACACAACACCTGTACTCCGGAGGCCCCACCCAATAGCCTACTAGGGGTCCCACCCTACTGAGAACAGAAAAAAAAATCTGAAAGAGATTCAGGCCCCTGATTTAGGAGCAGGGGATTATATCCACCATCTTCCCTGAAGTCTGGAAGGCACCTGCCAAGGGAGATCCAGGAGATCCCACCAATCCCACTAGAAGCCTTATAAGAAACAGTCACATCTATGATTAGTCTAAGAATGACAGCAGGCAGGCATGCAG
>PVKM010036502.1:0-14779 GCA_004027735.1 Carollia perspicillata
ACTTGTTGCTCTTCCTCTTCCCCTTCTGGTACCCCTATAATTTGGATGTTGGAACATTTAAAGGTGTTCTGGAGGTTCCTAAGCCTCTCCTCGTTTTTTCTGAATTCTTGTTTCTTCATTCTTTTCTGTTTGGTTGTTTCTTTCTTCCTTCTGGTCCACTCCATTGATTTGAGTCCCAGTTTTCTTCCCATCACTATTGGTTCTCTGTGCATTTTCCTTCATTTCACTTAGCATAGCCTTCATTTTTTCATCTAATTTGCGACCAAATTCAACCAATTCTGTGGGCATCCTGATCACCAGTGCTTTGAACTGTGCATCTGATAGGTTGGCTATCTCTTTGTCGCTTAGTTGTATTTGCTCTGGAGCTTTGATCTGTTCTTCCATTTGGGCCATTTTTTCTTTTTGTCCTGTTGTGCCTGTTATGTAGTGAGGGACAGAGCCTTAGGTGGTCACCAGGGCATGGCAACCCACCTCGCTATGTTGTGATGCTGCATGTGGTGGTGGGGTCCGAGAGGGAACAATGGCACTTGCTCCGCTCTCTGTCGGATTTCAGTCCCTTCTGCCACTTCCCCCAAGCAAACTGGGCCCTTCTGGTGCTGACTCCCATGTGGGTGGGCTTGTTTATGATCTAGTACCCTATGGGTCTCTCCAGTGAACTCTCCTGTGAGGCTGGGAGTCTCTCCCTGCACCTCAACCCCCACAGGTGTTTTCGATTGGGGTTTTGAGGCTTAATTTCCCAGCGCTGGGACCCTGGGTTGCGAGGTCTGTCTCACTCCTCAATTTCTACCTGGTTTATCTATGTGCAAGTGTGGGACCACTGCCTGGTCAGCCAGCTGCCTTGCATGCAGTGCCTCACTTCATAATCGCCACCCTGCGCCCAGGGGGTCTACCAGCTGCTGCCTGCATGCCCAGGAACCAGCTGCTGCCATCTTACCACCCGGGGGTGACTTGCATGCCCAGTGTCACTGCCTCTTGTGCCATGACCCCTCTCTACTCAGCCGCCCGACTCCACCCCATCTACCAGTCTGGACAAATGTGTTTGTTTCAACTCCTTAGCTGTCCAACTTCCACACAGTTCAATTTTCTGTCAGTTCTGGTTGTTATTTTGTTTCTAAATTGTTGTTGTCATTATTTTGGTTGTGCAAGGAGGCACAGGGTGTCTACCTATGCCTCCATCTTGGCCAGAAGTCCCTATTTCACTCTTAATATGTCTCATTTTTCAAAATAGTTGCTCCCAAATATAGGTGCTACCAAATAGCGAGGACATGAATAAGGCATGACTGTGCACACATGCATACAAATACCAGAGCATATGTACATTTATTTTACATGACATTGCAACACACAATCACAAAAAAACCCTCATAATGTTTTAAGTAAATTTGTAAATTTAAGTAATGTTGTGTTGAGCCACATCCATAGCCATCCTGGGCTGCATGCGGCCTGCAGGCTGTGGGTTGGACATCCCTGAACTAAAACAACAAAAACAGTACTTATGGAAGTTTCCAAACCTAAACATTCTTGGAACTTTGTTAATATTTCACAGCTACTACACTGTAATATTTTGTATTGTCCTAGCCAACATTCCCAATCCTGGTTTTCTCCTGAAAACTCAAGTGAGACTATTTCAAAAACTCAACTGAGAAAACAGTGTGTCCCGAGTCTGGCCTCCCCACTGATGCCATGGCCATGTGCTGCTAATGCAGGAACCTCCCCTAGGCATCAGGGCAGAGACTGGAGAAGTGGGAGAATGGTGGCGGCCTTGGCATCTGCCTGGGTCTGCAGGGTCTTTCAGAAAACACCCAGGTGATGCTCCTCTTCCTTGGCGTTTGAAGCACCTCCTTTGCTGTGCAGCCAGAGTAGTAAAGAAATAATTTATTTTTGCTTTCATAATTAAGAATTTTAATCTCAAAAGCGATAAATGTTCATTATCTAGTAAATCCTTAAAGACACATAAAGAAAAAGTTAATCATGTCCCCACTAACTCCGCATTTCATTGCCAGTGGGTAACCAATGTCAACAACTTGATGTGTACCCCTGCACGTCTGTCAAGAATATCTTGACTGTGGGCACTTCGCAGAGAGCCCAAGAAAGTCCTGGGCAATGTAAGCCCTCAAAAGGGAGATGAACCTAAAAACAAGAATAAAAAAGGCACAGCCAGTGGTCTGCAGTCAGGCCTGAGAAGTCTTTTTGGAGTGATGGAAATGGTCTAAAACCAGATTGCGGTAATGGTTTCACACTGCTTAAATTTATTAAAAGTCATTAAGTTGTACACATAATATGCATGAATATAAATTATACCTCAATAAAGCCATTAAAAAAATCAGTCATGGAATTAGAAGGAAAACAGGTGCTGGGGACAGAGCCTAGCAGTGCGAGGGGACTGCGCTGTGAAAGCTGCCTAGACACCCGCGGCAAGCAGAGTAACGCCCCCTCCAGGACGCCCACACCCAATCCCCAGAACCTGTGAATACCTTGCATGGATGAGAGGACTTTGCCGATGTAAACACGTTTATAGACTTTAAAACAGGGAGAGCATCCTGTCTTTTTCAGGTGAGCCCAACCTAATCACATAAGCCTGGTAGGGCACTTTCTCCAGCTGGAAACAGGAGAGATGTGGCAGAGGGAGAAGTCAGAGAGCGGCTCGTTGCTGCCAGCTCTGGGATGTAGGGGTCTTGTGGAAGCACCGGAATGAGGCCTCTAGGAGCCCAGGGTGGCCCCCAGTTGACAGCAGCAAGGAAATGGGGACCTCAATTCTACCTAAAACCAGAAGGTATTAGCTCCTGCCAATGATCTGAACAGTGAATTCTTCACAGAGTCTCCCTGTCCAAGTCCAGCCAGCTCGCACCTTGATGCCTGGTGCGTCCCAGAGCAGGGAGACCAACTGGGCCAACCTGGACTTCGGAACTGCAGAACTACGAGATAATAAACTTGTGGTGTTTTAAGGCTCTAGGTATGTTGCAACATGCCAGGGCAGCAATAGAAAACCAATACAATACCTAACTCTAAATATGATGCCAGGCCCACTTCAAATCTTTCAATGACTTTTTATTGCCTAAAACCAAGTAGAACCTAAACTTCTTAATGTAGCATGTACAACCCTCCATGACCCAACCCCTGAATCATTCATCAGCCAGAGGGCTGCACACCCTGCTACCTCGCCCCTCCCTTCCTCTCCCTAGTATGCCTTTCTTCATTCTTTGGACTAAGGTCAGACACCACCTGTTCCAGAAAGACTTTCCTGTCTGTGTTACATAGCACTCCCTGGATAATTCCACCTCTGTAATGCAGTAGTATAATTATAATAATATAGTGTATAATTACAATGATAAAGTATTACAATGAACCACTCATGTGCACGAATTCCCCTCTAAGGCTGTAACTTCCTCGAGCAGGAGCAGGTTTATTCATCTTTGCTTCCCCAGCGGATGCCCAGGAAATACTACTTACATATGTCTTTTGGAAGAAAAGGTTCGGGTAACTAATAAATAATCTTATTAATCTATAAACAGGTTAGATCCTGAAGGCTGTTCACATGTCCATTCATTTGTAAGAAAGTAAGTTGGTGTTGGGCTTGAAACAGAACTATGTGTTAGTCCTCAAGCCCTGAAACTCCTCTCGTCCTCCTTGCAAATAATAGTTTTCTATTATAACACTGCTGCCCTTCCTCCACATCTCAGTATCAGTGAGAACTCCGTGCAAATAACCATGTCTGCACTTGCCTCCTGGTTACTCATCTGGATGCTGTCTGTGTCAGAGGGGCCTTGAGAATGATACTACCAGCACCAGGTGACTAAAATGCCTTCACTAGGCTTACTCAGCCTGTAAGTTTTCCTAACTGATATCAAGCTAGTGGACATGGGAGGCATTTGCCAATCTGTCATCCTCTTCTCTTGATGATTAATGTCAATGACACTTCTTTGCAGGTTGCATAATTAGGTACTTGTTCTTCCAAATGGTTTCTATTGGGGAAAAATGCATCTCATGTACACATGACCATTCACCATTTTCTTATGACTTACAATTATTTATGGCTAATATCACACTTTCTAACTAGTACTTCAAACTCTGATGAGGGATGGCGGTTTAACAACGTTTGCAAAACACTTCAAACTCAGCCAAAGAGATAATGCTAACGTAAAGTAATGAGAAAGCATTTGCGTACAACCATTTAATTCCATTAGCAGAGGTGGCATATGCTGTTTTCGGGTACAGCTTGATTTTTCCTATAAAGGTTTACAAGTTGAAAAAGTAGAAAAAAATGTGTGTTTTGACTTGAAATTAAAATTGCATTGTAATATTAAAGCACACCTATTTACAGACAAATATTCCAAGTGTCCACCATTAGCTTCCACAGATTGTTGAGAATAATGATGCATGAACTGACAAGCATTTAGTTTTCTATACTTTCTCACTGATCTTCTCCTTTCAATAAACAACTACCTAGATGAGCACTGTCTCAAACCTATCATGTAAACTAAAGGTGGCTGCAGGTGTTGCTAAATAATTTCACATTCATGTTCCAGCATTTGCTGAGACCTTGATAGGACTTTTCTTTCCCCTAATAGCCACTTATGATGCACAAGTCCTGACACCCTGAACTTCTACTTTGTCACCCAAACTATAACTGCTGGAATCATATGATGTCACTAACACCAACCAGGAAACAGTACAAAGTTATCACATTTTATCTATATTTGTAAATGTCTTCATCGACATTCAAATGTGTAAATGTTTTCCTGCAATACTCTGAAGCTGAGAAGCCCAGTAAAATACTCTCCTGTAAGAGAAAATCCAATCTTCTTGTCCCAGCTTTTGCAGTTTCTATGTGATCTGCCCCTCATATTCCTCTCTATGTAACCCTTCCATTTGACCCCCCATTCTTTTTCTCCCACTTTTGGTGTTTCTCATCACTCCTTTCCTCTACCCAATCAAACCCAACCCATATTCCTAAAGTCCCAATTTTTTCATGAAGCTATTCCTTCCGCCTCTGAATTTCTAAACAATTTATTAGGAATCAGAAAATTTAATCAGACTTCTGGCCAAGATGGAGGTATAGGTAGACACACTGTGCTTCCTCGCACAATCAAAAGAAGGACAACAACAAATTTAAAAACAAAAAACAACCAGAACTGATAGAAAATTGAACTGTATGGAACTCCAACAACCAAGGAGTTAAAGAAGAAACACTCATCCAGACCAGTAGGAGGGGCAGAGACAGGCAGTCAGGTGGAGAGGACTCATGGCAAGGCGGCAGCTGGCGGACCTGGCAAGGCAGTGGATTGTAGATGCGGCAGTCCCACATTCATGTGCAGATAAACCAGGAAGAACAACTGGGGAGCGAGACAGACCTTGTAACCCAGGGTTCCAGCACCGGGAAATAAAGTCTCAAACTTATGATTGAAAACACCTGTGGGGATTGAGGCACCAGTGGGAGAAACTCCTGGCCTCACAGGAGAGTTTGTTGGAGAGACCCACAGGGTCCTAGAACATACACAAAATCACCCATCTGGGAATCAGCACCAGAAGGGTCCAATTTGATTGTGGGTGGCAGAGAAAGTGACTGAAAGCCAAGCCCAGAGCTGAGCAAGCTGCATTGTTCCCTCTCAGACCACTCCCCCACATACAGTGCCACAACACAGAGAAGTGGGTTGCCCTGCCCTGGCAAATACCTAAGGCTCTGCCCCTTACTGTGTACCAGGTGGGACGAGAAAAAAAAATATGGCCCAAAAGAACATATCAAAGCTCCAGAAAAAATACAATGAAGCAACGAAAAGATAGACAACCTATCATATGCACAGTTCAAAACACTGGAAATCAGGATGCTCACAGAATTGGTTGAGTATGGTTGTAAATTAGATGAAAAAATGAAGGCTATGCTAAGTGAAATAAAAAAAAAATGTACAGGAAACCAACAGTGATGGTAAGGAAACCAGTGCCCAACTCAATGGTGTGGACTAGAAGGAAGAAAGAAACATTCAACCAGAACAGAATGAAGAAACAAGAATTGAAAAATGTTGAGGAGAGACTTAGGAACCTCCAGGACATTTTTAAGCATTCCGACATCCGAATCATAGGAGTGCCAGAAGGAGAAGAGGAAGAGCAAGAAATTGAAAACTTATTTGAACAAATAATGAAGGAGAACTTCCCCAATCTGGCAAAAGAAACAGACTTCCAGGAAGTCCAGGAGGCTCAGAGAGTCCCAAAGAAGTTGGACCCAAGGAGGAACACACCAAGGCACATCATCATTACATTAGCCAAGATTAAAATGAAGGAGAGAATTCCAGAAGCAGCAAGAGATAAGGGGACAGTCACCTACAAAGGACTTCCCATCAGACTGTCAGCTGATTTCTCAAAAGAGACCTTACAGGCAAGAAGGGGCTGGAAAGAAGTATTCCAAGTCATGAAACACAAGGACCTACATCCAAGATTGCTCTATCCAGCAAAACTTTCATTTAGAATGGAAGGGCAGATAAAGCACTTCTCAGATAAGGTCAAGTTCAAGGAGTTCATCATCACCAAGCCCTTGTTATATGAAATGTTAAAGGGACTTATCTAAGAAAAAGAAGATAAAAAACAGGAACAGTGAAAAGACAGCAAACTCAGTTATTAACAACCACACCTAAAACAAAAGCAGACTAGTGGACACCTAAATCAGGAGTGAAGCCACAGAAATGGAGACCACCTGGAAGGTTAGCAACAGAGGAGTGGGAGGAGGTAGGGGAGGAGGTACAGAGAATAAGTAGCATAGAAGATGGGGAGAAAATAGACAGTGAGAGGGCAAGAGTAGTGTGGGAAATGTAGAAGCTAAAGAACTTATGGCACATGGACATGAACTAAAGGGGGGAGTGTGGATGGGAGGGGGAGTGCAGGGTGGAGGGGACTGAAGGCAGGGAAATGGGGCAACTGTAATGGCATAATCAATAAAATATATTTTTTTAAAAAAGAAAAGTGTAGACTGGGTGTCAGGCTGGTCCAATAGGCTGAGAACATTCCGGCACCCAAACAATCTGTTTCTTTAAGTATGAGTAAAAGTGGAACCATGAAGAAAGGGAGTATTTTCTCTGCGGAATTTCTTAAGGTGTTCATTCCATCTCTCTTTCTGCCTCATGTTTTGGCTTTGGGGCCAGGCATCTATAACGGGAAACGACTGGCTTGCCTTCTGCCAGCACCTACTGAAGGAAAGAAGCCCCTCGAAAAGCGTGTGACCTGGGAAGTGGTGTACTGTGACAGTAGTGTATTTGAACTTGAGACCATTGCAAGCATGACCCAACCTAGAACCCTATTTTCATATATCCAAGCTCCAGTAATTCCCAAATCCAGTATTTTATTCAAACTCTGTTGAGGCATTTTACTAACCTCATTCCCTTTTTGGCCCGTAAGACACTTTAGAATTTTCTAACAGAGTTTACTGTTATTCAGAAATCTGTAAGGGCTTCTTTTCCACAAATGCTACCAGCAGATAACTTTGTCAATAATGCTGTTGTCTCCTTTTAGTACCACCAGACTGAGAACCGAATCACTCATTTTACTCTTGCAAGATGACTCCCTTCTCTCTCTAAAAACTAAATGATATAAAAGCTCTGTTGTTTTGTTTTGTTTTTCAACAAAGGCAAACTTCCCTAAGCTTGAACTTATTAGTTATTAAAAAGAAAGCAAGAAAAAAACACAAGACACAAGAAAAAAATATCCTGGGCGATAAAAAATTATTTTAAACCAGCTTTGGAGCTGCTCTTTGTCTAAGCTCCTGATGGTGCCTTTTCACTTTTAGCAGGCGATCTGCGTAAATACAGCCACGAAAAGGAATGGGGACTAAAGTACATCAGCAGATTTTACGACTAATATGCTGTAATGCTGTCTTTTCTATGGTGTAGAATCTTTATTTCTGATAAGGAACATCTCAGGCCTAGAAATATATGAAATTGCTTTTGAGGGGGGGAAATAAAAAGAAAATTAAGCCATTAGAAAATCTAATGTGTTTGAATGTAATAAGATATTTAAACCTCAAGGCAGAGTTTAGGCTCGAATTAATGTTATACATACACAGCAAACATAACAACAAAAAGCAGACACAATATTAACTCAGTGTGGGAGAGAGGGAGGAAACAAAAAGTGCAGGAAAAATAGTCATAGTAACTACATTGTTCAGCTATGAGTAGTGTGTGGTGATGTAAACTCTGCACGTCTATGTAGCCAAAGCTGTGTATGATACAGTCACATGGGAGGAATAAAGACAGGAAGTGTATGGAAGACGAAAGAGTTAAAGCCTTGACTCCCAAAATGATAATAGATAAGGCCTACAACCAAAAAATCAGGAAGTAGCAATATGAGCATGCAGTTTAGATATCTGGAGAATCCAAAATAATTAGCTAAAGCAGTTGAAGGGAACAGGAAACGATGGGGGAACCCCAGCTTTTCATAATAAGTCTCACAGATCTTCTAAACTTGTGCATATGTAACTTTGGAAATCAATCAATAAATAAATGAACACAATTGATGGAAGAGAATTTTCCCATTTCAGTATGTGTGCATTTTTAGAAGCAGCATATATAGAATCCAGCACAAATAATGCCCCTTTTTATTATAAAATCATAAGCATGTAATTCTGTAGCATAATGATATCACACTCAAAAGCACATGGTATGACATTTTAGGTGAAATGTTCACATTATATCTATAAATTATTACACCCATATTATTACCCTACCAACCACACTCAAGTAGGTCTTACTTCTGCCAGACCTTGTATTTTACTTTTATGCAAAGATGTTTTAATGGATCAAAGGAAGAAATTGGTTGAATGTAAATATTTCTAGTCACTTGTTTGGCAACCTTCCAGCCAGGGACATATACTTCTCCTCTATAAGTAATTATTTGTAAAACCGAGACAGTTTTAAAATATGACCATCAATTCATTCTTTTTTACTAGCTTAAAGCTATAGCCATTTTATTAAGCTTATAATTCTGTGGGTTGGCTGAGCAGTTCTTCAGAGCCATAAATTCTTTGACACTGCTCCCATCAAGAGGTGGGGTCTATGTCCACTGTCCTTAACCTGGGCTGGCTGTGACTGCTTCAGTAAAGACAGCGGCGGGAGTGATGCCATGGGACTTCTTAGGATGGGTCACTAAAGGCCATGCAATTTTCATCTTGCTCACTGGAAGTCTGGAACTCCCAAGGAAGAAGTCCAACTACCTTGCCACAACTACACTGATAAGTATACCTGTAGACACTATGATTGAGCCTGTTCTTCAACCATCCCAACCCAAACTACAGTCATGTAAGTGAAGAAGCCACCCTGGAAGTGGATTCCCCAGTTCCCACAGTTCTAACCTCAGACATTAGAGTCACTCCCAGCTGTTCAGGTCATCCAAGCAGACGACCTGGAACAGAGTATAGCTTTCCTGATATGCCTTTTCCAAATTCCCGACCCACTGTGAACAAGACAATGCCTATAACTATTACAATGCTAAATTAATCACTGGATGCTAAACTGATGCATAAATTAATTACTGAATCCTAAATTAATAAGCAATTTTCGCATTGTATGTACTAAATATTTTTCTCTTCCTTTTCTGATTCTAAATTAATATGTGTAGTTTAAATTATCATTTCAAGAATATCCGACCAAAAACAAAAACCAGTCACTCCTTTGTCCCTTTCAGATCCTGACAAAGAAGCAATGGGAAGAGCATTTAAAGAAACAAAAGTGGCTGCTCAGGAAATCCTATGACAGAGAATGGAAGACGAGCTTCCTAGTCTGGGATAAACACGAAAGACTGATATAAGCCTATAAGAATAGTGTCAGAATGCCTGTAACCCCGGGTGGAACTGAGATTGTGAAACATGCTATAGACAACAAAAAGGGCCTTTATATCTATATTTGGAGCAAGAAAAAGGAAGAAACAGGCCCATTGCTTAGCATAGATGGTGTAATATTAACAGATGACCAAGAGAAAGGAGAACCTCTCGACTTTCATTTGGTTTGTGTTCTACAAAGAGAATGATGCTCAAAATTAAATTGGTTTAAGGGTATAGTTAGGGGGAAATTGAGACCCCAAAGAAGTGAAGAATGATAAGAGAACACTCTCTCAATTGAAATGTTTAAGACTGCAAATTTGGATGCAATCCATCCCCAAAGATGCTGAAAGAAACTGGAGATATAGTTTTGGAAATACTGTAGACAAACTCTGAAAAATTTTAGAAAATAGGAAAAATACTGGGGATAGGAAAATCCCATTCTGACTTTCAATAAATGTTAAAATGTAACTTATAAAACTATTCAACAATGACTTTGATGTTGGTCACCCTGACAAGGTTCTAGATTCTATATTCTTCAGATAACTTGTGAGCCACCAAGTAGATGGGGCAGAGAAGACTACTCATGCTAAATAAACCTCATTTCCCGTTTCATAGCATTACAATAGAACTACAACACTGTTAGTGGAAATTTTAGAACTTTATTTGCTTTTGCTTGATTTCAAGGAAGAAACATAGTCTTCCAGAACATCTTTTTGGATCATATAAAGAAACCTGAGCACAGTATAAAAATTTGGTGGGTGTACTGATGTTTGAACATTAATACTAATTAAACGTTGATTTGGATGATGTCAGCAAAAATGGCAAAGACAGTAGCTGTGAAAATTCACTCCTACATAAAAGCAATTTTTAAAAACCGGCAAAAATAGTCAGAATCAACTTTTTTTGACAATTGTTGTTTAGTTTTTATTTCATAATGATAAACTTAACTCTGAAAACCAGCTAGACTTGGAAGGGGTAGGGAAAACATGGAACCCAGTGAACTGCATTGAGAACATGAAGATTATAGAACATTCCAAGCAGATGGGGGTGAAGGGGTGCCCTCCTGAGCTACAGAAGGAATGCTCGGGTGATTAAGATAAAACAGAAGTCAAATTTACGAGAGTTGTCCACAGTCAGCAATGTTGATCTTCTTGCTGGTCTTGCCATTCCTGGATGCATAGCACTCCACGGCTGTCACAACATCCATGCCGTCTTTCACCCAGCCGAAGACCACATGCTTGCCATCCAGCCTTGGCAGTGCAGATGAAAAACTGGGAACTGTTTGTATTGGGTCCAGCATTTGCCATGGACAAGATGCCAGGACCTGTGTGCTTCAGGACGAAATTCTCATTGTCAAATTTCTCCCCATAAATGGAGTTTCCACCTGTGCTATTGTGGCCTGTGAAGTCACCACCCTGGCACATAAATCCCAAAATAATTCTGTGAAAGCAGAAGCCTTTATAACCAAATCTTTTTACCCCAGTGCTCAGACCACAAAAGTTTTCTGTCATCTTTGGAAATTTGTCTGCAAACAGCTCGAAGGAGACAGGGCCCAAAGGCTCGCTGTCAGCGACAATGTTGAAGAACACAGTGGGGTTGACCATGGCTGGACACAGAATGTTCCGAGGCGGCAGTGGCATCTGCAAGGCCAGAATCAGCTTTTTAAAGACTCTATAACTTAACCAAAGGCTTGCAGAAAATTGAGGAATGCTTATTCAAGAAAGATGGCTGAAACATGGTAAGATGAGGCGGCTCTGTGACTTTAACTTGCCCTAGTCCTGTTCCCAACTCTCCAGTTCTGTTGCAAAGCTGGGAAATAGCCCCACATTCCCACTGAAACCTGGCAGCTGCTGGAGGGAATAGAATGGAGTCGGAGCTCTTTCTAAGTCTTACTCCCCAAAATAGTCATTATTGGTACTGGCTTGTGGTTCCTTGAAAGACCCAGCTTACAAGGCTGTCTGTATTTGGCTTCACTTGGAGCTTGCCAAGTGTGAAAATCCAGCTTCTGAGGTCATTTGTCAAAAGTAGTTACAGGCAAGTGTTTTAATTTTATAGCTGCCTGAGGTACTGGATAGCTTTTAAAGTAAATAACAGACTAACCAAAAAGCTTAAAAAGAAAAACAGGGAACCCTGCTGGTGTGGCTCAGTGGATTGAGTGCTGGCTGGTGAATAAAAGGGTCACTGGTTCAATTCCTAATCAGGGCACATGCCTGGGTTGTGGGCCAGGTCCCCAGCATGAGGCACACAAGAGGCAACCACAATTGATGTTTCTCTTCCTCTCTTTCTCCCTCCCTTCCTCTCTGTCTAAAAAAATAAATAAATAAAATATTTTTTAAATAATGAAAAATGGGGAGATAAAAGCTCTGATGTGACAATGTGAGGATACCCACTCACTCCCGGGAAAGACAATCAAAGCTGGTGTAAATTTTTTTTTAAATCTCTGAAAATTGTTCTAATAGCAAATAGCCAATGAAGAAATGTTTATTCAATAAAACCTACTAAAACTTGGTAAGGATCACAAGTGTCTGCAGCATTTAAGCCAAACCAATTCCTTCCCCCTTCACTTCTACTACCTTCCCTTTCACCAGCTCAACTTGAAAGCGACTCCACTCTAGGTAGGTATGGGCAAGAAGACAATGCTTCCTCTTCCCACACCTCCCAATCAAGCCTTGCTTACCATATCTTGCCAGCATTTTTCACCCCCTTTAACTCCAACTTGAAGAAGCTAAATTTCCAGTGAGTATGGCAGAGAAGTAGGGGCCCCCTTTGCCTGTGAAGCTACTACTCATAGAATGGAATCTTTGTCCCAGGTGTGACAGTCCAAGAATACTGGGGCCCCAGCTGCCCTCTTCCCAGATTGCTAATAGAACATGCTGGGAGAAGCAAACCAAGAAGACCAGAGGCTACGGTCCTACCCAGTGCCCAGAGTAGTAGCTGAGAGGCTTTTGCCCAGGCAAAAGCACTCAGTAGATAAGAGACTCCAGGCTCTCCCAAAGGCAGTAACTTTATTTGCAACCTAATATGAGAAAGTTCAACCTTAAGGGCCCTCTTTAAAAAAAAAAAGTTCTTCTTAATCAAGAATCACAAGGCTAAACCATAGGTAACTTAATTAACCAGAGAGAATCAGGAAAAGAGACAGCCAAGAACACTCCTGGGGTCAGAACATACCTCAAAGACCAGCCTCAAAATCTACTCCTGTTCACATTTAATTGGATCAGACTGCTGAGCAATATATGCCCCAGGGAACTGTAAAAAGAAGAAGACAAAGAGAAGAAGGAGGAGGAGGAGGAGGAGAGTCCACCAGTAATTAGCAGAGTCTAATAGGTGGTGTGAACTACCAAATGAAGCAGACAGCTTAACAGAAATTGGTCAAAGAGAGTCCATTACAACCACTCTCATCCCAAGGTGATGGTGTGCACACCCAAGGTGATGTTCTCTGAGGAGCAACACCAAAGATTTCACACTGAGAGGAAACAGACTTAACTAAGTCTGTTAAGTCATGTTAGTCAAGTTATGAAACAATCAAACAAACAACAACAAAAACAATACCTAGAGAGGAAGAAAGGGAACAGTTGCTACAATGCATTACCTAAAATGTCCAATTTTCAATAAAAATTATGAGACATAGGCAATGAGACTTCCTGTGAGAAGGAACAGATGCCAAGTTTAACAAAGACCATGCTTAAAGAAATAAAAGAAGGTATGACAATAATGTATCATCAAATAGAGAATATCAATAAAGAGGTGGAAATTATTTAACCAAAGAAAACAAAACAAAAAGAGCCAAAAAGAAACTCTGGCGTTGAAAAGTACATTAGCCCAAAGGACATAGTCATTATGGGGGCCCACCAGCAGATTTGAACTAACAGAAGAAAGAATCAGCAAACTTGAAGATAAGTAGAAAATATGGAATCAAAAAAACAGAGAGAAAATAGAATCAAGAAAAATAAACAAAGCCTCAGAGAAATGTGGGACACCTTTAAACACATCAACATATCTGTAATAGGAGTACCAGAGGAGAGGAGAAAGAGAAGGGAGCAGGAAAAAAAAAAAGAAAACCTGGCTAAAGATTTCCCAAATGTGCCAAAAAATTGTTAATCTATACATCCAAGAAACTCAACAAACTCCAAAAGAGATCCAGACCCAGACACACTGTAAAAGTGTTGAAAGACAAAGAGAAATCTTATAAGCAGCAAGAGGGAAAAGATTCATCACATGCAAGGGGATTACAATAAGACTGACTGTTTCTGAAAACTGTACTTGAATAACAATTAAAATAAAATTTAAAAAAAAGACTGACTGTTTCTCATGCAAAACAATGGAAGCCAGAAGACAGTGCGATGACATATTCAAACTACAGTGGATTCTCATTATTTATGGTAGTTATATTCTATAAAGCCCCTGCACACACTAAGTTAGCTAATACTGAGTCATTGCTCCTAGGGCTAAATACAGGGTTAAGTTCCTGTCAGCCTCTGGTCACAATATTATTTCAACCAATCAATATATAATCTTGTTTTTCCCTGGCTGGTGTGGATCAGTGTATTGGGTGCTGACCTGTGAACCAAAAGGTGGTCAGTTCAGTCCGCAGTCAGGGCACATGCCTAGGTTGCTGACCAGGTCCCCACTTCAGGGCGTGCGAGAGGAAACTGATCAATGTATCTCTTGTACATCAAGGTTTCTCTACCTCCTTTTCTATCCCTTCCCCTCTCTCTAAACATAAATAAATAAAATCTTTAAAATATATATATACACATATACATATATATGCATATACATATATAATCATGTTGTATGGTGTTTCCGTTTAAAGAAATTTTATTTAATATATATTATTGATAATTAACATTGCACTTCTAACCAACAGCACTATAACACATGCCTGAACAAAGTTCATCTAAAACATGTATTTTCTCTGTAAGGCATATCGCAGCCTTCTTACACTTAGGAAAACCTGACAGCACTTCAGCACTGTGCCTG
>PVKM010036503.1:0-14770 GCA_004027735.1 Carollia perspicillata
GTCTGCACCAGGGTCGGCTGAGTTAATGCCACAAGCCCACCACAGTCAGCATGTAAGAGCATCTTCTCATTCAGTGTTTAGGCCAGATGAGGAGGAGGAGGAGGAAGATGAGGAGGATGTTGATGATGCTGATTCTTCTCTATCATGGTCGTCATCATCATCTTAGTTTGCTAGGGCTGCCATAAGAAAGTACCAACAACTGACTGGCTTAAAGCAAAAGAAATGTATTCTCCCACAGTTCCGGAGGTGGGAAGTCTGAAATCAAGGTGTCGGCAGGGCTGTGCTCACTCTGATGTTCCCGAGGAGACCCCCCCACCGCCGTGTGCCTCTCCCCAGAAGGTGGTGGGTGCCAGCGATCCTTGGTGATCTCCTTTGGCTGGGAGATGCATCCCTCTGATCACATGGCTGCCTCCTCCCTCTGTCTTCCCATCATCTTCTCTCTGTGCATATCTGTCTCTATGTCCAAATTTCTCTCTTATAAGGACACCAGTCATGTGGATTGGGACCACCCACCCTAGTAACATTATTTTAACTTCGCCACCTCTGTAGAAACCTTATTTTTATATAAGGTTACATCCTGAAGCACTGGGTGGGGGGAGGACTTCAACACAGCCTTATGGAGGACGCAATTCAAACGCGAACGATCCTCACCATAATGACAGCTCCCATTGCCACCTGTGGCCACCGTGTGCCAAGCGCCACCCTCACTGCTGCCCAGACAGCACCGCCCAGAGTGCTCACCACAACCCAAGGGATGGCATTCTCAGCCACTCTGTCTGACAACTAGCAAAACTGAGACTCCGAGAGGCTTGGAACTTGCCCGAGGTCAGGAAATAGCCATGAAAAAGGCCAACTTAGGACTCCACCTAAATCCAGGATCCAAAATCTTACCCAGCCGTCTACATCACAGAAGGTGTTTTCTGATGATGTGACTACCCTCTGCACATTTTCTATTTCAGCTCCAACACAGTTCCCATCGCATATGTTACTTCCTTCAAATCAGAAGTCTAAAATATCCGCACTGAACTCGGCTCACCCCAACCAGCTCCCAGCTTGTTCCAGGACGGGAGCACCCCACACATACATATGCTACGTCCATTAAGATTCATTCGGAAAAACGCATGTAGACTTCACAGACTGATTCACGTGGCCCTGCTTATGCAAACGCTTGGATCTGCGGTTGTCGATCACAGCTGTGTGCAGGCTGCCCCCCTTTCAGGATGGTACTTCCAGGAGCCCCGGCTCCCGACTGCCCAGGAAGTCACAGAGTGGCCAGTGCAAAGAGCGTGGGCATGGAGTCAGGAAGCGGCCCTGGAGTCCTGACTTCCGTTTCCTCCTCCACATTAATGCCCCGTAGCGTCAGGGCCCCACTCCTTCTGGTCCTGGTAGGACAACTTGAAAGAATTTCTTAAACTCATCAGAAAAAAAGCTTGTCAAACTCTGGGCTAAGAGAATAAAGGAATGATTCATTCATCAAACCTGAAGTACACATCTGGTCTCCTGTGGGGCGGGCTCTAAGGATTCACCGAGATGAAAAAGACAGCAGAGGAGAAAGAAAACCTGTGTGTGTGTGTCTCAGGCAGGCATTTTAATGTATCTTTTCACTCACGCATCACTCATTCCAATTCACGGTTAAGTGACTTGTCCAAGGGCACCCAGAGAGCAAACTGAGAGCCCAGCTGGCCCCAGGTCTGAGCAGCAGAAAAGGCAGGCTGTTTCCTTCCTCCTCTGACCACCCAGGCATTGGAGGGGGGACTGAGTCTGCCGAGCAGGAGGGTGCCCCTCATCTGAAGTGTTAGGGAGATTCCCCTGGCGGTAGCTTGGAGAACAGACTCAGGGGAGGGCACAGAGGTAGGAAAAGGCTGGATGACTGGTGGTGGGGGGGTCACAGGAAAGCCTGGCTTGAGGCAGGGCCACATAGAATGGACCGGATCAGAGATGCTGAAAAAGGCTTATTCAGAATTGAATTGGTTCAGGAGAGGAAGCAAGCAACAGGCACTAAGAAAGCCCTCCCTCTTCTCAAGGCTCAGACCTAGGAAGTGAGGACACCAGGAAAACCCCATCACAGCTCCACTTCTGTTCCACTTAAACAGGAACCAAAGAGCTGAAGTTGTGGGAGGAGGAGAAAAGCAAGATGAGAGGGACAGACTTGCTTCCTCGTCACCCCGTCTCGCCTTGAAATCTGGAACCCAGCACTCAAGAGGATGCAGAGACACGAAGGACAGGACCCTAAGGAGGTGGCAGTCTTGTGAGACAGACGTGACTCGGACTCATGAACAAGCCAGGAAGCTCATGTCATCAACGGCTCCCCCTCCCCGCGGCCCCACATCCGACCAGTCTACTGGTCAGACCAGGCAAGGCCGTCCACTGCCTGGACACCTGCCCCTTCCATCTCCTGCGCTGCTCGCTCCCAGACCCCTACAAGTCCATCCTACACGGCCCCCTGCTTCCTTTTCTTTCCTTCACCTCCTATTCCATCCCGTCCAATGTTGCCAGAACCATCTTTCTCAAGGGCAAGTGTTATATCATTGCCCTGCTTTAAGCCTTCAGGGGCTCCTCAGTGGCCACACGTTAAAGCCAGGATGTGGCTCCTACCTTCTTCTCCGCCCCCAAAGCACCCCAGCTCAAACCAGGGGGTCCAGCCATATTGAGTGACTAGTTCCCAGCACCAAGTGTGCTATTTCTACCATCCGCGTCTTCACTTAGGCAGTTCCCCACACCTTGAACTCCCTCTCCTTTCCCTCTGCTCTTCTTCTGGCTAATTCCTAGTCATTACTTAGGATTCAGCTCAAGGATTATGCCCTGTAGCAAGTTTCTGACTCGCCCTGCAAGGTGGGGCCAGGCACCCCTTCATAAGCACCCTATGATGCCTTCTGTTCCAGTATGACCTCACAAAACACACCGGCTCATGGTGTGCTGTGCACACCTGCCCCTACTCATAAAGGAGGGTGTCAGTGTGTAACACAAGAGCCGGTACACCGCAGGCACGTAATAAAGAATGGCAGGGGAGGGAGGCGGGAAGAGGGAGGGAGGGATGGAGGGAAGGGCAGCAAACATCATGGATGCTCAAAAATAAATAAATAAATAATTGCAACAGGAAGACCAGGAAAGGTTTCACGGAGAACAGCCATACTTTAAAGAATAAGTTGGATTTATTTTTGTAGGTGGGGAAGGTAAAGAAAGGGCAATTCCAGTGGAAAAAAATAGCAAGACTATAAAAGTATAAAAGTGTACGATTTGGTGGTTAATTTGAAACATGGTGGTGTGAAGCGGGGGAGTGGGGAAGGGTGCAGGGGACCTAGAGTCATCTGGATACCATGTGAAGTGGCCATCCCATTGTATATTCATTAAGATGTTCTTGGGCTACAAGTAACAGAAAACTCCACTCAAAACAGTCTAAAGGTAGAGTGTTCAGTGTCTCCTTCCTTCCATCTTTCTGTTCTGACACACTCAACACCTTCTCCCAAAGCGAGGCCCCTCAGGGTCCTAAGATGGCTGCAACAGCACCTGGCATCACATGCCAACCCTCCTATGTCCCTAACAGAAGAGACACCTGTGCCTAAAGTAGTCACCGTCAAGGGGGACAGGACAACAGTAATTCACCCATGGCACTGGGACTGAACTCCTGAAGCAAGGAAGAAGAGGAAACGGCATTTGATCAGCAACCAATAGCGTCCGCCCATACCTTCTCACCCACTCACTTCCAAAGTGCACTGCTCAACAGAGGGTAGCAGGCAAAGATCCCACATCTCCACCCTTCTGGCAGTCTATTTTAGGTCTGAGGAAGAAACTGTCCTAGGAGAGGAAATCGCTAATGGTTATTACGGAAAGACCTGTAAACAATACCACACGTAGTTCGCTCTTGTACATCGGGAGTTCTGGAACAGTGCGGGGTGGGGGGTAGGAAACAGCAAGGAGGACTGCATTCCAGAGAGAAACCCCAAATGCCACTTCATTTTAACTCAGAGTTTTACCTTTTCCCTTGGACAAACATTTTCCTTAGACCTCCAAAATAATAATCTGCACATTCCGACCACAAAGACTTAGACGCAAATACTCTGAACCTTGACAACCCTTCCCTACTCTGTCCACTTACTGGGATCCTGCTTCCCCAGCTCCGGTAAGAGTAGGCTACGGTGGCACCTCTTTCCCCAGACTTGCTCTGACCACCCCTCTGGGTCCACTCGCTCTCTTCCCTGTACACTCATGGCTATTCTTCTGTAGTTTTCCTATGACGTGGACCCTGGTCCAAAATAATGAACAGTTACACATCTTTCTCTTCTAATCAACTACAAGAAATCTTAGTGGGTGGACCGTGATTTTTCATCTTTGTGTCCTAGGTGCCTGGCACAGGAGAGGGTCTGCAGGAAGAATTTGTGGAATGAAGACTCTTGAAGGTGAATTAGTTCTTTCATGCGTCCTCTCCCTACTGATCATGCAAATGAGAACTCATCTGTCTGGATCCCACTCACTTTTGTTCGGTACCAAATATGGGCCTGGCACTCAACCACTTACTGAGTATACTGCTTTACTTAACGCCTTTTCAGAAAACCCGCACACTTGCACAAAATTTACAGAAGAGGAACCTGAAGCTCAGGAGGCTCAGGGGAAGATGAAGGACAGACTCTTCCTGGGACCACATGAGGCATGAGGGCCTGGAATTCAATCAAGTTCAAGTCTTTGGAGGCAATGATGCATCATGGTCAAGGACGTGGGCACTGAACACAGATTACCTTCCTTAAACTCTCGCTCCCTATAAGTTATATGACCTTGGGGAAGTTAGTTAGCTTCTGTGTATCTCAATTTCCTCATGTATAAAATAAGGATGAAGATAATGTGTATTTCATAGGGTTATTACAAGGACTGAATGAGTTCAAACACAAAAACTGCTTAGAATACTGTTTGACGTGTATTCATACACAATAAATATTAGCTATCTTTATTGATGCCAAAGTCGATGGTTATCTCATTGCATCATGACAAAGGCTTCTGCCCTCCACCCACCAAATCAGCTCAGGAAAGAGTGGCCTGGCCAGAGGACAGACCACAGAGGGACACGAGTTCCACTGTCCAGAGGAGCAGCCGCAGAGGATAGAAGGCCGAGGGTCAGTGAGGCAGTGCCATGCCCGAATGCCACCCCACGATGGCCGTCCGCTGCAGCTCAGCACCCATTTATGGGGTACTGGGAGGGGGTACTTCTAAGAAAAAGAGCACCACATGAGGCGGGAGCAAGCACAGCTCCCCAACGCCCAGCTCTTGACCACACACCAAAGACAAGCCTTTAGTTAGAATGAGCTTTGAGGATAGGCAATGCTGCAGCCCTTGCCGGAAACCCAGTGCCCATGTGGTCATGAGGCGAGGAGAAGGGACTCTCTGGAGCAAAGACCCATCGACCTTGGCCTCGAAGACAAGGAAGAAGGCCAACCCTCCCACATGCATGATCTCACTGTGACCTAGGGGAAGGGGAGTCGCGTAGGAGTGCTCACCCCTTTACGCAAGGGAGGAAGTGAGGCTCCAAGAGGGTGAGTGGCTGCCAGTAAAGGTCACATGACTAGTCAACACCCAAGTCCTGGACTAGGCCTCAGGGCTTCTGAGTCTCAATTCAGGGCTAATTTTCATTATCTTATTCCGTCTTCTGCCTCAGTATTTGTCTTCTTCAGCCACAAAAATGCCCTCTCCTTCTTCCTTCTGTCCTTTCTCCCTGACCATCTGCCCTCTCCATGCTGGGGGTTACAAACATGGACAAATCATTAAGGCCGGGCTCCAACCTGCTGCGGACACCCCCTCACCTCGCGCCCGCCCCGTTCTGCAGGGTGCGCACACAGGAGGTGCCTGGTGAGTGCTTGCTGGTGGGAATCAAATCTTTTTATTGCTGCCATTCTGATAAGGATTCTGATTTTCTCTCCTTAAAATGGCAATTTTGTTATTTTTGTAAAGGGCCTTTCTTTTCCTAGTCTGGAAAGGCAGACTGAATGTATTACTCTGGCTAGTTTCCAGTTGGTGTCTACCAGAAGGACAGGAGAGCCCAGACCTCTCTACAAAGCCAGGACCCCAAAGGGATCCCAGCCTCCTCAGAAGAAGGGCCTGAACTATGCCTGTATTTCTCCCATCCAGGCAGAGAAATGGCAAGAAAGCTATGCCTGCCTCAGGGTCTGGCGGGGGGATGGGGGAGAGAAAAAGCTCCTATGCAAATTTTAAAACCCGACATACAGGTGTGCAGCCCAAACATATACTGCCCGTGTGGAGATAAAAGTCTGGGGCCCAGAAGTTCCCGCAAAAACCTGTCCAGGACAGGTGAGAGTCTCAGGGGGTTCAAACTGCCGTGCCCCAAGACAAGAAGATGCAGAAAATGAGACAACAGACAAAACAGAGCAATATGAAAAACGAAGTCAGCCTGTTTAAAATAAAGATATGAAATAAGAAAGAGAAGCTCTAGTGAAAGAATTTGACCCGAGGATTAAAGGTCAGGATGATCTGAAAGAGAACCAAAGAGAATTTCTACAAATATGAGAAACAGAGGATCATTACAAACTCAATGATGAGAAAATTCAACAAACGTGGCAACACAGCTGAGCAAAGAAAGCCAATGCATTTGGTCAGCGCCCGCCATTCGCCTGTGCCACGTGATGGCAACAAGGGGACAGGAGGAATGCCACAGAGCCCCTCCCCCCTCGTGCTCCCTTTAAAAGATGCTCAGTCTGCAGGCAGGGCGAGTCCCTGAGCAGACACATTTCCAGACAAGAACGGAATCCGGGTGTGGGATTCCTACGTTATCTCAGCTCGGTGCAGAAGTGCAGGAACAGAAGGAAGGGCAGGGTCCATGAGAGACCTCAGAGTCTTCGGGTGTCTTGTCCACTGGCCATTCCACTCAACCATCCTGTCACGATTACAAACGGATAGTTGAGCCTTGTTTTGAATTTGCAAAAATCTTTTTATTTGGAAATAATTTCGAGAGTAAGAATAGTGCAAAGGACCCCAATATGCCAAGTTCACCTATTATTATTAAGATTTTACTCCATTTGCCTTATTTTTTTTTAATTCTTACTCACATATAATTCTTTTTTAATTCACTTTTTTTCCAAACCACTGGAGGGCAAGTTGCATCTATCATGGCCTTCTACTAGATCACGTCTGCATTTCTATGCCAAAGGATAATTATTTAGATACAAAACACCAATGAAACAGGCACCCAGTACCGCTACGTGCAGAGAGGGTGTTATAAAGGCAGCATCCTTGATGGGAGACTCATAATTAGCCCCGATGAGGGAAATAAATGCAATCTGTTCTGTGGAAGCCATGAGTCTCTCCTTCCTGTTCTGCCCACGGGTGCCCTGCACCCACTTGGTCTCCAGAACTCCCAGTCACATCTGGGAGAAGTGCAGATGGGTGTTCTTCCTTGTCCCGTGTTTAACTGGACTCCAACTGAGATGCCTCCATTGGAAATGCACCACTTGCTAACTTCTGTGTTTTTCAAACTGTGCACTTTCTCATTTCCTGCCTTAGAGCAGGAGAGGAAGAGGAAACGCCAAAAATATTACAAGAGAAGCTAGTTCGTGACATTTCCAAGGGATGGGGATGGAAGGGGCTGGCAGGGGGACCTCGGCATCAAGGGACCTCAGTCTCTTTGCAACCCAGCTCGCTGATGGCCAACAGGGAGTCATGTGGCTCTCCAAAGTGCTACAGGTCTCAGGGAGCCATCTATCTCTGGGGTGTATCTGAGACAGAAGCCCCCCTTCTCCAAATAACTGAGAGGATGTTAACAATCTGGTCTTAATTACGCCCTCGCAGCTCCATGGCTACACACACATCACGGTGTTTCCCTGACTCGCACAAGATAGGGTCACCTGCCACACACCACAAGGCCAGGCCCTCGAGTTACTTCCCCTCCCAGGGTTAGGATGGATGCGTCCTGATTGAATCACACACTCTTTCCTGATCTCTCTTGCTTTGGGAACAGGGCTGGCTGAGGTTGAGGACACTCGCTGAGGCTCTGGAACTAAGGTTTTGGCTGTGCAAAAGGCACGGGTGGTGGCATTCATGATGTGCAGGAAATGAACCACATGGATTTTTAAAAAGAGTAGCAACTCATCACGCTTCCCACTCCACCCTGGGAGTGGGTACCGGATAGGTGGGCTGGGAGAGGGCTTTCATGGGTTGGAGAACTTCATTTTCTCATGAGTCGGGGTGAGAAGGGTTAGTGTCCCTGGGCAGAAAGGAAACAATCAGGCCTGCAGCCCGAAGCACGCAGTGAAATGAATCTTCCAGGCCAACTCCTCTCGTGGAGCCCCGCATGGAGAAGAGCTGGAATGCAGGAATGAATGCATCTCAATGAAGGAGTGAATTTGGGTAGACCGTTAGGATACGGGTGGAGGTTGACCCCTACACATGTGTCACTCCTGTTGCTAAGACTGCCCTGGCCTCCCCTCCCAGAGCTCCCATAACACCTTCCCTTAGCAGCTCCCGAAGACGTCCCCGTCCTAAATCCCAGGAACTATGCATGTGTGAGACTCCGTGGCCATGGCGGATGAAGGCAGAAGATGGCAGTAAGGTTGCTGATCAGGTGACCATGAAAGAGGGAGATCATTCTAGATTACACACGTAGCCTGATGTAATGGACAGTGGAACAGAAAGATGGCAGCATGAGGACTGAGACCAACGTGAGCGGCTTTGGAAAAGGCGGGAGGAGACTGTGAGCCAAGGAACGCAGGAGGCCTCTAGCAGCTTCAAAAGGCAAGGGAACAGGGTCTCCCCTGGAGCCTCCAGAAGGAACAGAGTCCTGCCAACACCTTGATGTTAGCCCAAGGAGACCCATTTCAGACCTCTGACCTCCAGCACTGGGAGAGAATCAGTTGGTGTTGTTCAAGCCCCTAAGTTTATGGCAATTTATTACAGCAGCAAGAAGAAACTGACACACCATTTATCCTTATGCTAATGTAATTTTTATTATATGCCTAACACTCCCTTCGGTAATGATGACAATAGTAATAATAACTGTAGCTCACATTGTGGAGCACCTACCATGCAGCGGAGCTTTTCTAAGTGTTTTACCAAGTTTTTCATTAGAGGCAAGGCAGTGTGAAAAGGTAACTTCAAGAGACCACTAAGATGAAGGTACACACAGGGAACTGAGAGTGCTGGAGGGGACTAGAGGCATCTTCAAGAGGACACAGACACAGGTATAGCCCTGGTCAGGTGGCTCAGTTGGTTGGAGCATTGTCCTGTACACAGATAGGTTGTGGGTCTGATCCCCAGTCAGGGCACATACCTAGGTTACAGGTTCAATCCTCAGTCGCGGTGCATACTAGAGGTAAATGATGGATATTTCTTTCTCACGTCGGTGTTTCTCTCTCTCCCCTCTCTCTCTAAAATCATTAAACATGTCCTCGGGTGAAGATTAAAAAAAAAAAAGGCAGGTATATTTTAAAAGATGAGTAGGAGTTAGCCTGGAAGAGGCGAAGAAAAGCCCAGGCAGGGGAAGGACATAAGAAATGGGATGCAGATGTGTGCTGGCAAGCACTTTGGAGGCTCAGCTCCAGGCTGATAATTCCTGCATTAGTGTCTCCAGCCTATAAGTCTCCTCTGAGGTCCAGAATCGCATGCCCTCATGTTTGCCTGCAGTCTGCACCTGGATGCCTCGTGGACATGTCAGCTTAGCATGGCCAGTGTGGAAACTCATTCCCTGCAGGGACATGTTCCCGCACCAGTTCTCCCAGTCTCCGAAAGTGACACCCAGCTGTGCAAGCCAGAACCCAGCAGTCATCCTGGAGTCCTTCCCCCGCCCCACCCCCATCTGATCCATCACCACATCTCATCAATCCTACCTCTGAGGTTTAGGAGGTGACTCTCATTTCTCTCCACCTCCACTGCTACCACCCTGGTCCAAGCTATCATCGTGGCTCTGGTTTAGTGCAATGGTGTCCTAACTGGTGTCCCTGCTTCAACTTTTTGTCCCCTGTGATCAATAGTTCATAAAAGAGTAATCTCTTAATGTCTATCACATTCCACGCCTGAGCCCACCCACACTCGCCAAGGCTTCCCTTTGTAGTGGTGGGAGAAACCTGCCCAGCATGGCCTAGAACCTGCTGCATGATCTGGCCCCCATCTCCCTGTAAAACTTCACCTAATGCTACTCTCCCCATCGCTCCCTTACACCCTGGCCCCCCTGACTTCCCTCACTCCCAGGAAAATATCAAGATCTTTTGTGCATAGAGGACTTTGCACATTCTGATCCCCCTGCCTGGAACGCACTCCCCTGTAACCTGTCTGCCTGGCCAGTTCCTTCTAAACTCTTCAGGTTCGGAGAAGCTTTTCTCTAGCAAAATTGGGACTACCCCCACCCCAGTTCAATCACTGAGGGCATGATTTCCATCCTTTATTTGTTTCCTTGATAATAAGAACCACAACCTTTCTTCTGTTAGAAGTTACCAGCTTCTTTATTTTTGCCTAGCTCCTCCCCTGGAACGCAGGCTCCATGAGGGCAGGGCCAGGTCTATCTGGTTCACTGAGACTTCCCACAGTGCTTAGCATGGAGCAGGAGCTCAACAGAGGCTTGCGGAATTGACTAATTAAAAGAGAAAGTGTGAGGCTAACACTGTAAGATGAGGCTAGAAATAGAAGACTTGAATATAGGGTCCTAGTCATCTTGCAGACCTGCACTTCCCACAGGGGAGCCACTTGGCAAATGCATCCTGGCTGAAGGAAAGCATCACCAGTCCAGGGGAATCCGCAGTGTCCTCTCTGGGCAAGGCTCCCAGAGGAGTCCCTTCTCCTCCTTGGGACTCCTTAGGAGGTACTGTGTCTAGCACTGACAGCACGGACTCAATAAATGCTAGCTGTCCTTGTCACTGTTGCTCATGTGGGAATGACTCGTGCATCCCACAGACAAGGCTTCTTCTGGAGCCCATGCCAGATACAGTGGGTGGGAGGGAAGTGGGAGGAAGCAACACAGGAGGAGAGGATGAGAATGGGGTGCAGGATCTGGTCAAAGTCCCTTCTTTCCTCCAGACGTCGGCCACCTGGGTGCAGCGTGGGGAGGCCAGCTGGGCAGGGGGACCTCCGGAGGGATCGGGAAGGGCCCCATCCGAAAGGCCCACGGTTATTGAGGGGCCTGCAAGGCTCCAACTGGTTTTACAGATCTGGCTCACTGTGGCTGGTGAGGACTGGGGAGGTGGAGAGAATTTCAATTTCCTTCACCAAATGGCAAGCTTGCGAAAAAGTCCTTTCTCTCTAACATTATCACATACTAAAAATGAAAAACCAGCCATTCGGAGGAAAATAGATGGGCTGCTTCGCTCACAAGATACAAGCGGGCTGAAAGTCAAGTCTGGAGAACATCATAAGGTACATTATGCGCTAAGACACTGCCCTTTTTCAGACCTGGAAGTTTCTATTTTTTACAAAAGAATAGGAGCAAGAAAAGTAATTCCCTATACAATAAGCCACCCATTTTATAGTTCAAATCCATTTGGTGGCTGAATCTCCAAATCCATTTAATGGGTTAGGAAATATTTTTTAACTCTTTATCTCAAAACATGCAGTTTGAAATAATGGCCTATTTCAAAAATAGGCAGTCACAGATAAGACAGGACAAGAGAGGGCACTAAACAAGAAGGGTCACAATGCAAAGAAGACATATTTCCGAATGTTTGATGGCTGACGGATCACAAACTGGCATAGGGAAAGGAGCAGTGGCCTGGGAGTCCGAAAACAGCCCTGTGACCTTAGGTCAGTCATTGCACCTCTCTGTATTGTATAGCAAGGGGCTGAAACATTTGTTCTCCAAGATCCTTTTTTCTTTCTAAACTGTCGAAGTTTCCCGAAGACCTACATCTTTTTCCTTTACTCTTACCCCCACCTTGCAAAACGCAAAGGTCCTGGGGTAACAGTGGCAATAGACATAAAACTGGCCTCGACACTGAATTACGCTTTACAATCCCAAACATTCATCACTCAGCAACCCAGCCCTGCCATCCGCCCAGAATCAACGATGCCCAGATGAACTGACCGAGTCTATGGGAAAAGCGACAGAAAGTTCTTGTTCTCTCTGATTAGGGCAGGTAAAGCTGAGGTCACGGTAACGGCAAACTGCACTTGGCCCTTCATCCCACTGCCCAGTGGAAAAATAAATTATTAAAGGAAACCGTTTTAGGAATGCCCAAGAACTCTCAGGATGTCTGAAACCGCAGAATGCCAGACGCCAGTGAGGTTTTTTTTCTTTCAAACTTCAAGTCTCTCTCAGAAAATGCAGCAGGTCCCCAAATGGTATAAGTGTTAAATCACAACCCACTTCCCAGTCTTCCTGATAGCGAACAACAAGCCCCAAGTGGGAATCTTTTTTCTCCTTTGATTCATATGCTTTAAGCAAGCGTCCTGGGGCCTGCCGGGCAGCGCTGCGTCCAGGCAGGGCCGGGGATCCGGGGCCCGAGAGGCCGGGCCAACCCTTCCAGGAACGGCGGGGAACTTTCTTCCGCCGCGCCAGGGAGACAATGCCAGCGCCCGCGCTCCGCGCCGAGAAGGCGCCCCATCAGTGGGGCCCCGCCACCAGGCACTCTGTCCCGGGCCCTCTCTGGAGGACGCGCCACCACAGGGCCCCACATGCCCCACCTGGGCGCCTCCTCTGGGGATCAGACCCCCTAGGCCCTGCAGAGCTCTGGGCGGGCCGGAACCCTCCCCGCGGAAAGAGACACCCCACTGGGAATACAGCCTGGAGCGCGCCCAGAGTACTGTGTCAGCGCCTCTCCACGCAGGGTCCGGGCCAGGGGTTCCGACAACCCAGGGTGACCCCGCCATGCAAGACCGGGCGACCTGCAACTCACCGGGACCAGGCGAGCCGCTGGGCATTATTCCATCTTGGGCTCGGCGACGGCTCCGCAGACGCCCGCGCCCCGGCCCCCTCGGCCGAGCGATCTCGGCTCTCGGAGCGGAACGCAGGGTGCAGCGGGGAGCGGCGAGTGTGGTGGGGGGCGCGGGCTGGGCTGCCCAAACGTGGAGTGCCCGCCCGCAGCGGCGGTGGCCAGGCGAGGCACGGGCGGCGAGCTCGGCGCAGGAAGGGGCGGGCGACCATGTGCCGGGGGGGAGGAGGCCCTAGCGACGCGCGCTGCTCGGATGATCCCGCTTCGCAGCCAGGGCGCGGGTTTCAGGAAATCCAAACACTTCGACAGGAAATCGGGATCCTGACTAAGCATTCCCGTCCGGCCGCCACTCCGCGCCGGGGGCTCCCGCCTCGCTTAACCCTTGGCCCACCAGCACGCAGGCAGGGGACGGGCGGGGTCTCCGACACCCGGAGGCGGGCACCATGGATTCCGGTGAGCGAGCCTGCCTGGGGTCGGGAGTCCTGCCGCTCCGCCCCACTCCCCCTCCAGCCTGTCTCCTCCTTGCTCAGGGGTGGAAGCGATGGGATTTGTCTACATGAAACCTTGGCCTTGGAAGATGCCTTTCTAAGGCCCCCCGACTGCAGGAACGCGCCTTGGCCTCCCTCTTCCCATGCTGCAGAGGACAAACTTGGAATCTCCAAGCTCCTTCCCCTGTTTTTCTATGAAAGAAATGACTTTTACCTGGCTGCCCCCTTTCACTGCCCCCGCCCTGCTAATTTCCTCGAATGTTGCCCAGTGTCAAGGCTCAGAAACATTAAGAGTCAGGACAGTGTAGTAACGGTAACGGTATGGACTTCAGACTGGGACCCTGGTTGGAATTTGGCTTTGCCTTTTTGCCAGCTGTGTTACCTTAGGTAAGTCACTGAACTTCTTTGAGCCTCCCTATCCTTAAATGTGAAAGGAGGTGGTAATGCCCCCTCAGGTATGATTTGGAAACTGAATGTTTAGACGGGGACTGACTGACACATTGGTAATGCTCACATAAATGATAGCCATCGTTGTCTTATTCTGTTAGAGACCTCAGAGAAGAGGGTTTTAACTGCGGGGAGTGTGCTGTGCACCTCTGTGGCTACTCACAAAGCCTTAGAACATCAGTTTCCTACCAATCTCCCAGTGATGATGATGATGATGATGATGATGATGATTCCAGCGTTTCAGAAACTGCCCTCAGCTGAGGAAAAGGTTAGTGTCTGTGGCAGACCCTCTTCTGGCGAAATCTGAAACTCTGCAAACCTCACAGAATTGGGGATTTTGCTCTTAACCCGAGAGTCAGGACATTGTTGGGGTTTGTGAAGAAGTCTGGCGAGGCTTTACAGAGTTGGAGAAACCGAAGTGAATCTCTGTCCAGTCAGGCCTGAACTGGGCAGCCAGGGGCAGTGATTCATTGTGGTTTCCCATGGAAATGCCACATCTGGGGGGTTTCTGCATTTGGGTGGAGGCTGCAGCTTGGTGGTTTTGCTGTAAGCGTTTCAAATTCCCTTGAAACCCAGTCAGACTTTGAAGAGGGAACAACATGCCCATGAGTGAAAACCAAAGCTTGAAATGAACCTGCGAGGAACTGAAAGTTGGGCATCAGCTCCGCTACTCCAATGAAGGACTGGACATCAGTTCTAGACCCAGTTTTCTCTCTTTTCTGCAACTCTTTCCCAGTGGTCAGAGGCGGTGGGAGCTTGGGGCTGTCACTGAGAGTCCAGGGGCCTGCCCCAGGCCCTTTGCAGCTGCTGTTCCCTCTGCCTGGGAGAGAGTCTCCACTCCGCTGTTCTGGGCACTCAGCTCTCAACTCAAAAGTCAGCTCCTCAAAGGGGGCTTCCCCCAGCCATTTGATCTACTTGTCTTTGACACCTGTGCTCCCACCCGCACCTTTCCCCACATTCCACACCCTGTTTCATTGCTCCATA
>PVKM010036504.1:0-14690 GCA_004027735.1 Carollia perspicillata
TCCCTGAAATTGCTCTCTAAAATTTCAAGCATCCAGGCTTCCCCCCAATGTTACTTGAACCCTGCCTAGCAGGGGAGGGAGCGCCAACCCAGCTCCCTGCAGTCAGCCCAACAGGCCCCAGGCTGGGGCTGCAGCCTCCCTGCTCCCCATGCTGATCTCTAGGCCTCTATTTTCCCAAAGTAGTCCCCTTACCATCTGGTTTTTCAATATCCACTACAATTTTTGATCTCCTATCTTCATATATGTTGTGGTACTGTTGGCTGTCTGCTCTGCTCCGTAGATCAGACAGGTTTCTCTCCTGTGTGTGGGAGGAAGTGGAATCTGCTCCCTCTTACCAAGCCACCATCTTCTCCCTACTTCAGTTTAAAATTTTTTGAGCCAAGATTCAGATGGGCCTCCTTACTCATTTTGTACAGCATACAGCATTTTTAAAATAAATTCTGGTAATTGTGAAGTCTCCTTGTCCCTTTGGGCTTATCAGTTTCCTGTTGTTTGTAGTCCTAGGATTGTGTATCATCCTTTGTTGGATTTCTCTAAACCTGTCCACACGTTTGTTAACAGTAACTTTAATAAACTTTCCTCAATTACACTATTTGAATAATCCATCTTTTTCCTGCCAGGACGCTGACTGGGTCCCCAGGTTATTTACCCTGAATTCTTTCTATCCTGCCCTTCTTCCCACAAACAGAAATCTATAAATGTGGGAAAAAAGTCTCTCTCCATGACATATTGACACATAAATTCTTAAAGATTCAAGGATCATCTCTGAACATCTATAAAGATAATCAAGAAAAGAGCTAATGATAATTCACATTTTTCAAGCACTTACTGTATCCTAGGCAATTCTAAGAAATAAACCTATTAATCTTCTTAATAAACCAATGTTTATCATCTCCACTTCAGTTTTCAAGTGTTTAAATATGCTGTATCTTGGCATGGATTTCTTTTAGTTTGTCCTGGTTGGGGCTTATTAAGTTTCTTGAATCTATAGGATTGATTCTTTTGTCAAATTTGGATTATTTCCAGCCATTAATTTTTCAAATACTCTTTCAGCTCCACTCACTTTCTCCTGTCCTGTTAGGACTCCAATGATATAAATATTGGATCTTTTGTTATTCGCTGAAAGGTCTTTGAGGCTCTTACTTTTTTTTCTGTCTACCTTCTCTGTGTGTTATCCAGATTATGTACTTTCTATCCATCTATCTTCAATTTCACTGATTATATCTCCTGTCATCTCCACTGTACTAATGAACTCAACCAATGTGTTTTCCCACCAATAAGGACAGGAGAGTCTCAGACACATGAGATGAAGGGAGCACGGGCCTGACCAACTTTTGTGTTATGGCCCCTCTTCTGGTGGCATCTAACTTCCCAGATGCTTCTGAGCAATAGGAGAAAGTCTTTGGCTTGCAAGGACAAAAAGGCTTCCCAAGCTAGGCTGTTTGTAGTTGTGATGCCCCTCTTGTCCATGCCTACTGCTCCGTATTTCTCAGAGGGAATGTCAGGTCCAATCTCAGGAAGGAAAGCACTTCACTTGCCTATTTATTGTCAGAGCAGAAAGACTGCCGATCAATTTATCCTCATTGCATTGGTTTTCCAGCTTGTCTGGTCTTGCCATTGAGACTTCCATTTAATGGGAGAAGGAATGAGCCTACCTAAGCTGCCTTCTATTGATAGGGTGGTAGATCCTGAGTCCAGATCATTTTTTTCTAGTGGTTGTGTGCACTGAAACTATATTATTCCTCTAGTCCTCAGTTCCCAAACCAGTTCACCTTCCTCTTAGCACTATTTAGAATTGTCTTCTTGTATTATTTCCTGGACTTAAGGTTGTACTTAGTATGGAAGAAGAGGAAAGACAAGTCTATATCAACTTGTCCATACTGTAAATCCTCATTACTATTCTATATATGAGGGGATGGTATCACCAAAAAGTTAAGGTATTTGTCAAAGGTTATACAGCTAGTAAATGGACTTAGTTCCATACAACTTATTTTTCTCCAAAGCCCATTTTCTCACTTTCAGAATTTGGGAAAACTCACCAAATAACCAAGGCATAGAAGCTAAATGTGTCTGCTTATCTCTTTTATTGTATATGGAGGGAAAAAGTTCTGCATATAACTACTTATCCTACAGTACGATATCTGGGGTGGCTTTATCTCCTTCCAAGGGTGTGGTTCATATAAGAGAAGAATTTGAAGGTAACGAGTTAAGAAGCATTAACCTTGATTAAACTGAAATATTTTTCCTGCCAAAATACTCTTCATTTGAAAAAAAGTAAAGACTGGACCATTTCATAACTAAGATCCCAGTAGCTGAAACACTAATTCTGAATAAACATGCATGAGCTATACTTGCCACCTGAGAATTTGGAAAGAGAAAATCTTACCAGTTTTTCTCATTTCTGAACCAGGAGAGCATTCTGCTTGAAGGCTTCTGGGTTTTGGAGAAGACCACTTCTTATTTCCAGGAATATTTATTGATATTCATTAAAAACTATAAAGAAGCGTTATCAGGTACTCTACATAAAGGGTCCCCAACCTCTAGGCTGCTAACAGGTACTGATGGGGACCTGTTAGGAACTGGGCCACAGAGCAGGATGTGAGCTTGATTGTAATGCACTTGAATCATCCCAAAACCATCCCCTGCTCCCCAGTCCATGAAAAAATTGTCTTCCATGAAACCAGTGCCAAAAATGTTGGGACTGCTGTTGTACATAACAGTCTGGCTATTTATTTCATGTCCTTTCACAATTTCTTATATAAGCTGCATGCTGAGGAAGTAAGTGGTTTAATCTCAGCCATATTCACAAAAGTGCAATTCACTTTAAGTATAAATTGCCAACAACTTTATAAGCCATGTGATCAAGTTCACACTCACTGACTTTTATTTATGTGTTTATGGGGTACTACCCCCTTGTGAACTGGTTTTAAGATTATTAGCTTTTCTGTTTCCTGCTCATAGTGTTGGCATTTACTGGAGAAGGGATCAAGGAGGAAAATAGGTTATTGCACTCAATACAGATTCCAAACCTCAAAAGTTCAGGATATCTCAAAACTAGGCACACAAATTCACAAATAAAAAGGTTGCATGACTTTCAAATTATGGCTTATTATCCCATCACTTAAATCTGGCAATAATATTCCTGTATTGGAAAAATACCCCCCGAGAAGTGCCTTTATGTTCCTTTTACCTTGCTGTTGCCACCATATGGAGTGGCCTTTCTTAATCAAATATAAAATCTATATTTGATTTACAATTTCTTCTCTTTTTCCTCTTTGATGTTACAAAAATGTGGGGCCACAAATTTTCAGTTTGGCTTTGTAATGACTATGTATAGCATTTGCCAAATGCATCCACTATCCATTATCTTGATCTTCTGCCCCTTATCACCCAAGTCTACAAAAATACATCATGAAACAAAGCAAAATAAAACTTCCTAAATCCCCCATAATTATATAAACACATGCAAATAGCTCCCTTCAAAGGTATTTGGTTCTATGAACATTGACTTTGTAGCACACATTGCTTCTGCAAACTACAAACCACTATAGGTACAACTGGAACACCCAGCTGCATGTATAATAATGAGAAATTTGGAAACAACCTAAATTGTCCACTATAGAGGAAAGTTTAAATAAATTATAATTTATTTATATAGTTGAATAGTATACAGCCTTTGAAAAGAAAATGGTATTAAAAGGAAGCAGAGGAAAATGACTAATATTGATATGAGGTAGGAAAGTTACAAGAGGAGTCTGGTATACATTCTTATACCAGAAAGTAAGAAAATGGTTTATAAAAGGATGGGAACACATCAAAAGTACATAGGAGCCAACTTGAAGGGTTAACACTGGCCAAATCTGGAAGAAAATGAAGATGGGTGAAAACAGTGATTATAAAATATTAAAAATAAGAATTCATGAATCCATACCAATAACAAGCAGATAAATAAATTGGGGATCAGGAAGTTCTCTTGCTTACCTAAAATGCTGAGTGCCAACTGGTAAATGTGAAATGGGTGATGGTGTTGGAAAATTATCATTTTGTAGTCACTATGATAAAGATTGGCCCAAGCTGGAATCTTCAATGCATGGTAAATATAGGGAAAATCTTTGATGAGAAGGACATTCTCATGTTCTGAAAGTATCTCCTTATAGATTAATTATTATTTCCAAGGGAAAAATACTAATTACACAGTAGAAAACTCAGATAACACCTCAAATGAATGATCACAAGTAACATCACTAAGGAGGAACAAATGGGGATTTTGTGCCTATAGATACAGTACCCTGGCATGGACACATCATCACTTAAGTACTACTCTAGCCAGAAATGTATAAACTGAATTGAATTTTGTGAACATATCAAAAAAATGAGAAATGTTTTATTAAAAAAGAGAAGAGGGGGATGTATTCCTCAAAACTGTCAATGTCATCAGAGACAAAAATATCACAATAGCTATAACTGCAATACCTAACCATAGATTGGATCTTCCACTGGAAAAAAAAATGCTATGAACTACATTTTAGGTCAATTAACAAAAATGTAATATGCATGGGAGATTAGAAAAAAATTATTGTTTCAATGTTATATTTATTGAAGTTGGCAACTGTACTGTTATAGAAGAGAATACATCTATTCTTTTATAAGATTTATTTTATTTACTTTTAGAGAGAGAGGAAGGGAGGGAGAAAGAGAGGGAGAGAAACATCAATGTGTGGTTGCCTCTCATGCGCCCCCATCTGGGGACCTGGCCCACACAAGGCATGTGCCCTGACTGGGAATCAAACTGGTGACCCTTTGGTTTGCAGGCCTTCAACTCAATCCACTGAGCCACACCAACCAGGGCAGAATATACCTATTCTTAGAAAACACACACTGAATTGTTTTAGGGGTAAACTGTTGTGATGCAACTTATTCTAAAGTAGCACAAGATAAAAAAGTTCACATAAATGATAGAGTAAGAAATTGTTACCAATAAGTGAATCTCTACTTGGTTAAAGAAAAAGAATTAGTTAAAACTCTATGTACTGCCATGGAAAACTGTTTTAAAGGAAGAAAAACATGATGCAATATATAACTAGTATCCCATTTCATAAGAAAAAACATGTATATGAAATTTCATGTATGCATAGAAAAATATGGAAGTATATACACAAAACAACTAACAAAGTTTTTCTTTGAAAGGTGAAAATAGTGGAGACTTTCATTTTTTAATTTTACTACATTGTTTGTATTTTTATAATGAATGTGAATACCTTCATGAATTTAAAAAATATTTTCCACTTAAAAGAACTCACATGGGTAGAGATCTGAATTTGAAGAGAAAGAGAAAATCATTCACAATGAAATTTGACTAGAAATATCAAGAGCTACAATCAATTTAAAAACACACCATATAGAAAAGTATAACAGATGATAAAAAAAATTCAGTGATAAAAATGTGTCAGTTGCAGCTGAATCTTCTAGCAAAATAAATCCAGACCAAATCTAAAGTGAGTCATTTTTCTACTCAGAGCAAAAATAAATATTTTGTGAGTGTGTTGAGGACCTCTATGAAAACAACCACAAAATTTTACTGAGAAACAGAACGAAATGAAATAAGAGTTAAATGAATGGAGAGACATATGCTTCCCAATGGAAAAAAATAGTGTAAAAATATGGCCACTTTCTCCCTCTTGAAATACATGCTTCTCCTGGCTTTTATGCCACAAAGTTCTCCTGTTTTATTTTCACATTACTGCCTGCTCCTTTTCAGTCTCCTTTCCTGGGTTCTCCTTCTCCCAGGCACCTTTGAAGTATTTAGTCCTTAACAATCTTATCTTCTGTATTTACACTCTCCCTAAGCAAACTCTCACTCTCCTGTGATTTCAAATATACTACCTATATGTTGATGATTTCAGCCCTGACCTCTATCCTGACTGACAGAGTCATATATCCAACTACCTATTTGGTATTGTCACACTGATCAGTCTTAGGCATATTGAACTTCAAAGGTACAAAACAGAACTTTTGACATTTTTTAAAGGATTTTATTTATTTATTTTCAGAGAGAGGGGAAGGGAGGGAGAAAGAGTGAGAGAAACATCAGTGTGTGGTTGCCTCTCACATGCCCCAACCAAGGATCTGGTCTGCAACCCAGGCATGTGCCCTGACTGGGAATTGAACCGGTGATACTTTGGTTCACAGGCTGGTGCTCAATCCACTGAGCCACACCGGTCAAGGCCCTCTCCTCACTTTTTAAAGTCCTTGTTTCTTCTTTCTGTTCAGAGTGAATGTTTTTTCCTTCCTTTTGTTCCAAATCATTGATTTCAACCCCGGCTTCCTTTCCTTCACTGTTGGTTCCCTGTATATTTTCCTTTATTTCACTTTGTATAACCTTCACCTCTTCCTTTATTTTGTGGCCATACTCAATCATTTCTCTGTGCATCCTGATCAGCAGTGTTTTGAACTCTGCATCTGATAGGTTAGCTCTCTCCATTTTGCTTAGCTCTTTTTCTGAAATTTTGATCTGTTCTTTCATATGGGCTATATTTCTTTTTTATATATTTTATTTATTTATTTTTAGAGAGAGAGAGAGGAAGGGAAGGAGAAAGAGAGAGAAACATCAATGTGCGGTTGCTTCTCACATGGCCCCCACTGGGGGACTTGGCCTACAACCCAGGCATGTGCCCTGACTGGGAATCGAACTGGTGACCCTTTGGTTTGCAGTCCATGCTCAATCCACTGAGCTACACCAGCCAGGGCTGGGCCATATTTCTTTGTCTCCTCAATTTGACAGCCTCCCTGTCTTTCTGTGTATAAGTAGAGCAGCTTTGACTCCCTGTGTTGGCACATCTGTTGCATTGTAAGGGGTGAAGCCTTAGGTATTTGCCAGGTTGGTACAACCTGCCTCACTACTTTGTGGTGCTGTATGTGGGGGAAGGGTTTGCTAGGAAACAATGCCACTTTGTTGGCTCTTGCTTCATTTTCAGTCTCTTCCCCTACTTCCCATAAACAACTGGCACTCTTCTAGCTGATGCCCTGGTGCTGATTCCCTGAGTGGGTGGGTTTGTGGAAGTTCTAGGATGCTTTGAGCCCTTTAAATGGACTCTCCTAAGAGACTGACAGCTTCTTCCACTACTTCAACCTCCACTGGTTCTTACAGCCAGAGGTTATGAGGCTTTCTGGTGTTGGAACCCTGGGCTGTGCAGTCTGGCCTGGGGCTGGGATTGCCTTTCCCCAGTTGTCCTTCCCAGGTTTTATCCACTGCACGTGAATGTGGGACCACTTGTTCTGCTGGCTGCTGCAGCCATAGGACAACAATATGCTAGGAATGATAGAGGAAGTTATGTCTAGACAATTTACATAATAAGAAACAAAAATGATGGCTTGCAAAAATATGAAAATACATCAAAGTCATTTACTATAAAAGAAATACAAATGAAAGAACTGTGAGGTAAAGATTTTTTTTTCATTTTTAGAGATCAGAAAGCTTATAATACTCTGTTCTAGAACAATCAAGGAAATCAGGCAGATTCATACATTGCTGCTGTGAGTTTAAATTCATATACTCTCAGTGGATTAAGTCAGATGGTGAAGACAAATACTGTGTAATCTCACTTATATGTGGAATCTAAAAAACAAATGAAATAATGGGAGAACAAAATAGTGGTTACCAGTAGGATATGGGGAAATGGGTAAAGGTGGTCAAAAGATACAAACTCCCAATTATAAGTCCTGGGGATGTGATGTACAGTATTGTGACTTTAATTGACAATATATCACTGTATATTTGAAAGTTGCCAAGATAGGGGATCTTAAAGGTCCTCATCATAAGCAAAAATTATAACTATGTGAAGTGATGGATGCTCACTAAACTTATTGTGCTAACCATTTATAAATATATATACACAATTTCACTATATACATTTCACTACATATATATCTCAAATCACTATATTGTAACCTTAAACTTCTGCCATGTTACATGTCAATAATACCTTAATAAAAAAGGAAAAAATATCATGATATAACCTCCATGGAGAGCAGTTTGTAATTTTATCAAAAATAAGAAGGAACAAACTATTTGATTTAGAAATTTTACTCCTAAGTTCTTATCCTACACATATAGTCATATTTGACTGAAATAATTATTGTAGCCTTGTTTTACTTGGAATATATTGGAAGCAACTTCACAGAGAACTAGTTAAGTTTTGGTACATTAATATAATAGAATACTATGCAGTTGTTAAAAATAACGCAGTGGCTTAACTTGTAGTCATATGGAAAGATAACAATATATTTTTAAGTGAGAGATCCAAGTGGCAGAGTACTGGGCAGCTCCATTCATTTGCCCTCAGACATAGACTGGATTTGAAATCAGAACATAGAGCAGACAGTAAGTGAAAGTATCTTTGAGTGAAAGTGTAATCAGAGGAGAGAGTGAAGAGTGCACAAGACTACACAGGAACCAGCCCTCCTGTGGGGCACCTGGGGGCCAACAGCCTGGGCTTTCTAGGTGGACTGCCACTGCTACCCAGCCCAGCACTGCTGGCTGCACAGTATCGGGTGGCTATAGATTGGCTGCGAAGTTGTGAGCTAATGGAGCAATGAGAGAAAGCTTGGGAGGTGTGGGTCTCAGAAACAGCATGGCAGGAACAGGCAGTCCCGAGTCTGAACACCTCTGGAGGGAGCAAGGACAGCACACTATCACTGTCTTGTGTTGTAGCATAGCTGAGGGGATCTTCCCAACACTGTCCAGGAAAGATTCAAAGAAACTTTATCTAAAATTGGTGGAGGCCCTGTAAGGAGGTGGCCAGCCCTGACCGTGAGACACTATGTGATTTTTGAAGAGAGGGAGCATGGGGACAACAGGACCTTCAGGGACCAATGCCGTACTGTGTTGGCCATAGAGAAACTGTTTTATTAGAGGAGCTGAGATGTACCTGAGGCTTAGCAGGACCTGGTCACTCAGACCTGTGCATGCAGGCAAGACCCAGTAGCATTGCTAACCAAAAAACTCAGAGGCAGAGAAAACACTGGACAGGAGGACCCGGCCCAACATGGCTCCCAAGCAGAGGGCAGAGCAGAGAGAAGAATTCAAGCTGAACCTTCTGTGAGAGAATGGCAGGCTTGGGTCTAGAAGGCAGGAGCTGAATGCCTGAGATTTGTTCCAGTCAGCCAGAGCCTGTAATAGTCAGGCAGACCCAGCTCCCACTGTGGGATTACAGGCTCTGTGGCAAGGTCTGGCACAGAAGTTTCCTGCTGTGTATATTCCCTCAAGGGAAAGGAGAAAAAGGCCCTTCGCCAGACATTATGTGCTACACAGCTCCTTGGGCCCTGATTTACTAAACCCAGCAGAGCAAATAGAGACAAGAGTAAGACGCTATCTTCTTTCCTGCAAAGCTGTTTAACATTCATTTCATATCCTCCAAGTTTGGGCATAACATGGCACCAGGTTTTATAATATAGTTTATTTCAAATCTCATATATTGCTCTTCCCTTCTCTTACTCCATACCATCTCCTTCCTCCTCCTTTGTATTTTTGTTGTAAATTCTATTTTCTCTCTTGCTACAACTTGTTTCTATACAGTACTATTAATATTGCTTCCCTCTCCAGCCTCTCAAAACTGTTTGTGATTGTCATTAGTCATCTCACATTCCTTCTCCCATTCTTAAAATACACTTATTCTTTCTCTACCTTTATCAATCTTTGCTTACAGGTAGTGGGTAAGGTGGTTGTTACTATAGTTCTTCAATTCTATTTCCAGATAGTGACTATCTTTGTATTTCAAATCTCAGATTTCACTGTTCCCCTCCTCTCTATTTTGCCTTCCTCCTGCTATTCACTTTTTTCATTTTATGTCTTAATTTTTCTCCATCTTATCTGGGTTTCCATCCCACACTCTTAGTATTCTTTCTTCCTATATCCTCTCAAAATAACTTCTCTTTCATCTAGACATATCTTAAGCTCTTCTTTCTTTCCTTGTGCCCTCTTATTCCTATTCTACCTGTTTAAATCTTAGCTCATTGGTTGTTAATGTCTTTGGTGGAGATTTATCTGCAATTAAGGATATATATATATCCATCCCTAATATATATTTTGTTGTGGTTGTCTGTTTTTTCTCTCACTAGATATATGCAAATATATATTTATTCTTTAAATTTCCATTTAACCTAATACTACTTATTTCTCATCTCTGTTCCACCTTCTCTTATTTAGTTATGAAGTAAATTTTATTTTCTTTCCCACTTTGCCTTGTCTCTATTCCCTACTGTTATTATTACCCCTCCCTCTACCTTTGCAAAATCTCTTTTCTTTCAGTTAGTGATCTCATCTTCATTTTTTCTTTTTTATAATAGTCTTAATCTCTTTACACTTTCATTCATATTGCTACATTGGTTTTTAATAGAGTAATTGTGGGTGGAGGATATCTTTGCAGGTGTGGGTCTGTTTGGTTTTTGTTCTGGCAGCACCTGTACAACAGTATACAAGATGGTGAGGGTGGGGTGATTTTCAGTCAGTCAGCCAGAGGGAAGAATCCACCAAAAAAAAAAAAAAAACACGATTTACAATCATATAAAAGGCATAAAGGGAAGTGCAAAAGGATGAAGTGCCCCTGAGCAAGAAGATTGCTCCACTGAGTCCCACAGGTCTCCTAGCACAGAATATAATACCATAAAGACAGAGAGTCAAAGTGGACAAATCTAACAAGTAAAAGAAACAGGAAGAGTCACCTAAAATGGGAAGACAAAGAAACAACCCTCAATGAAAGGAAAGGGGGGATCCCCAGAAAGAGCGCTAAATGAAATTGAAGCAACCAAACTATCAGACATTCAATTCAAAATAATGGTTAGAAGAGTACTCAAGGAGCTCAGTGAGAACTTCAAAGAACTCCAGGGAAGCTTCAGGGAACTTAGTGTGAACTACTCCAGAACGAAAAAAACAAAAAAAACAAAAAAACAGAAATGTCAATGAGAGCCAAGAGGAAATGAGGAATACAATTTCTAAATTGAAGAACACAAAAGAACAAATGAAATGCATGCTAGTTGAAGCAGAGGATCAAATCAGCGAGCTGGAGGACAAGGTAGAAAAAAACTCCCAGAAAGAGCAAGAAAAGAAAAAAAGACTCAAAAAGAAGGAAGAGGGGTTAAGGGAACTGCAGGACAACACAAAACATAATAATATCCACTTAATAATGATGCTTCAAGGGTAAGAAGAGGAGCAAGGGATAGAAAACCTGTTTGAAAAAGTAATGACGGCCCTGGTTGGTATAGCTCAGTGGACTGAGCATGGGCCTGTGAACCAAAGGACTGCAGTTCGATTCCCAGTCAGGGCACATGCCTGGGTTGCAGGCCAGTTCCCAGCAGGGGATGCAGAAGAGGCAACCATATAATTGATATTTCTCTCCTTCTCTCCTTCCCTTCCCCTCTAAAGATAAATAAAATTAAAATCCTTTTTAAAAAAGAAGTAATGACAGAAAATTTCCTTAACTTGAATGAAAGAAAGTGGCATGTAAATTCATAAAATACAGAGGGTCCCAATCAAGAGGAATTCTAAGAGGCCCACTAAAAGCGACATCAGAATTAAAATGGCAAAATTGCAAGACAAAGAGAGAATCTTAAAGGCAGAAAGGGAGAAATAGGAAGTAAATACAAGGGAGCCCTGATAAGGCTAGCAGCTGCTTCTCAAAGGAAACATTCCAAGCCAGAAGGAATGGCAAAAAATAATCCAAGTAATGAAAAGCAAAGGCCTGGAAATTAGACTACTCTACCTAGTAAGGCTCTCAATTAAAATGGAAGTTGAAATAAGGATTTTCCCACACAAAAGTGGGCTGAAAGAATACAACTCCACCAAACCAACACAGCAAAATATGCCAAGGGGATTGTTTTAAGAAGAGGGAGAAAAAGAGAGAGAGAGAGAGAGAGAGAGAGAGAGAGAGAGAGAGAGAAAGGTACAAAGGGGGTAAAATGGCAATGGATTAGTACCAATCAATAATAACCTTAAATGTAAATGCATTAAATGCTCCAATCAAAACATGTAATGTAGCTGAATGTATAAGAAATTATGACCTGCATGTATGCTGCCTAGAAGAGACACACCTGAGAACAAAAGACCTAAAGAGACTGAAAGTGAAGCATTGGAAAAAAATATTCCAAGCAAATAGGCACATAAAAAAGCCAGGCTCGTAATACTCATATCAGACAAAATAGACTTCAAAACAAAGGCCATAAAAAGAGAATCAAGGGAAGAATCCATCAAGAAGACATAAACATTATAAACATTTATACACCCAACATAAGAGCACTCAAATACATAAAGAATGCCTTGGAGGATTTCAAGAAGGATATTGACAGCAACACAATTATAGTAGGGGATTTTAACACTCCACTGTCAAAAATGGACATATCTTCCAAACAAAATATCAACCAGTATATGATGACATTGATTAATGTCCTAGATCAAGTAGACTTAACTGAGATTATATATATATATATATACAACCTTTCATCCCAAAGAAGCAAAATACATATTCTTTTCAAATGCACAGGGAACATTTTCAAAGATAGACCACATGATAGGACAAAAAACAAGACTCAACGAATTCAAGAAATTTGAAATATCAAGCAGTTTCTTGGACCGCAAGGGATGGAAACTAGAAACCAACCTCAAGGAAAAACTCAAAAACACTGAAATTCATGGAAATTGAAGAGCATGCTATTAAATAATGAATGGTTAAGAATGAGATCAAGGAAGAAATCAAATAATTTCTGGGAACAAATGAAAATGAACTGACAACATTCCAAAACTTATGGGACACAATGATGGTAGTCCTTAGAGGGAAGCGTATAGTGATACAGGCCTACCTAAAAAAGGTAGAAACATTTCAAATAAACAACCTAACCTTATACCTACAAGAACTGGAGGAACAGCAACAAAGACAGCCCAGAGCAAGTAGAAAGAAGAAAATTACTAAGATCAGAGCAGAATCCAAAAACATCAAAACTAAAATAACAATTCAAAGGATCAATAAATACAGAAGCTGGTTCTTTGAAAAGATAAACAAACTCAACAAACCTTCAGCAGATTCATCAAGAAAAAAAAGAGAGAGAACCCAGATAAACACAATCAGAAATGAAAGAGGAGAAATTACAATCGATACCACAGAAATCCAGAAGATTGTAAGAAATTACTGCAAAGAAGTATGTACCAGTGGACAAATTTCTAGAAACATATAATTTTCCAAACTTGGATCAAAAAGACATAAGCCTGGCCCTGGCTGGTGTAGCTCAGTGGATTGAGCATGGGCCTGTGAAGCAAAAGGTTGCTGGTTCGATTCCCATTCAGGGCACATGTCTGGGTTGCAGGCCAGGTCCTCAGTAGCAAACACATGAGAGGCAACCACACATTGATGTTTCTCTCCCAATCTTTCTCCTTCCCTTCCCCTCTAAAAAATAAATAAATAAAATGTTTTTTTAAAAGACATAAGCTTGAACAGACCAATAACAGCTGGTGAAATCAAAGTAGTGATCAAAAACTTTCAGCACACAAAAGCCTTGGACTGGATGGTTTCACAACACAATATTACAAAACATTTAAGGAAGAATTACCCCATATGCTTCACAGACTATTAAAATAAAAACCAAGAAGGGGGAAGACTTCCAAACTGTTTTTATGAAGCCAGCATCATCCTAATCCCAGGACCAGATAAAGACACAACCGATGAAGAAAACTACAGGCCAATATCGCTGATGAACATAGACCTTAAAATCCTCAACAAAATATTGACAAACTGCATTAAATAATATTAAAAAAGATCATACATTATGATCAAATGGTACCCATCCCAGGGATACAAGGATGGTACAATAGTCATAAATCAATAAATGTAATATATCTCATAAACAAAAGCAAAGACAAACATCACATGATCATATCAATAGATGTGAAAAAAGCATTTGATAAGGTAAAGCACACACTTATGATAAAAACATCCAGCAAAGTGGGAGTAGAGGGAGCACTCCTCAACATAATAAACACCATATATGAGAGACCTACAGCCAACACCATATACAATGGGCAAAATCTTAGAGGTTTCCCAGTAAGAACGAGAACAAGACAAGGATGACCATTTTCACCACTCCTATTTGACACGGCATTGGAAGTCCTAGACACAGCAATTAACAAGAAAAAAAAAGGCATCCAAATTGCAAGGGAGGATGTAAACTGTCATTGCTTGCAAATGACATGATTGTGTACATAGAAAATCGTATAGACTCCACCAAAAAACTACTTGACCTAATAAGAGAATTTGGCAGAACAGCAGGATACCAAGTGAATATTCAGAAACCAAAGGCATTTTTGTATACCAACAACGAAATATCAGAAACAAAATTCTATTTGATATAGCAACAAGAAAAATAAACTACCTAGGAATAAACCTAACCAAGGAGGTAAAAGACCTGTACTCAGAAAACTGCAGAACACTGAAGAAAGAAATTAAGGAATACACAAATAAATGGAAGCATATACTGTATTCATGGATTGAAAGAATTAACATCATCAATATGTCCATAGTACCCAAAGCTATTTATTGATTCAATGCAATCCCCATTAAAATACCAATGACATATTTCACAGATATAGAAAGAAGAATTCCAAAATTTATGTGGAACCATAAGTGACCTCGAATAGCCTCAGAAATTTT
>PVKM010036505.1:0-14773 GCA_004027735.1 Carollia perspicillata
TAAACTGGAATGACTTACTTAATGTAATAATCACAAATGGAAGAGTTTATTTTGAGTTTCACCTTTGATTATGACATCTTTGGGGATGGACTGCCTTAAGCAGTAGCAATAAATTGGTGAATGCATTCAGGAAGCAAAAGGATCTTTTACATACATGGTCAGCAGTCTTACTCTTCAGTATTTACATGGGGATAAAAATGCATTCACTCATGTACTTAAGACTTATTTAAACCACATGTGCCAGGATCTGTGTTCAAAACACTGTAGAACAAGATGGAACAAGTCACACTCCCTACCTAGAGGATAATACAGCCTAGGCCAGGGGTGTCAAACTCATTTTCACTGGAGCCCACATCAGCCTTGTGGTTGTCTTCAAAGGGCCGAAATAATTTTAGGACTATATAAATGTAACTAGTCCTTAACTGTTAAGGAGTTGAAATTACATTTGGCCCTTTGAAGGCAATCATGAAGTTGATATGGGCCCCAGTGAAAATGAGTTTGACACCCCTGGCCTAGGGGATAAATCAGAACCGGAAATAATAAAAGATACTAACAAGGGTCCAAAAAGAGTGTGGGTGGAAATCAGAGGATGAAGCTACTCACCTTTCTGAGGTTGTAAAGCAAAGTTTCCCTGAGGAGGTGAGGTTTCACCTGGCACTAAAGGAGGAAAAGGAGACAAGATTCAGGCAGAGGACATACCAGGGACCCAGGCAGGGTGCTGAAAGGGCTCGATGAGTTGTATTAGGATGGTGACAGTGGCAGATAGACCAGAGAGGATGGTAGAAGATAAGATGGAAGCTCTTGTATGCCGAGCTAGGGAGTTTCTTGGTTCTGTATGCAACAAGAGTGACTGCTTTGTTCTTTAAATCTAGCCAGTTGATGAAACAGGAAGTGCTGATTAGGGTACAATCAGGAAGGAACTTAATTCCACCATTGTCCTCTCAATCTGCTATTTCTCTGCTTAAATTGGGAAGATTTCATAGCTTTTTGTCACTTTCTGTTATAAATGAGCAGAACCTAATTCCTTTTGCGACAGCATGGATGGATCTGGAGAGCATTATGCCAAGTGAAATAAGCCGGGCAGTGAGGGAAAAATACCATATGATCTCACCTTTAACTGGAACCTAATCAACAAAACAAACAAGCAAGCAAAATATAACCAGAGACATTAAAAATAAGAACAAGCCAACAGTAACCACGTTGCGGAAAAATGAACTCTTACACAATTTGGGGTGACGGAGTAAGCCTTTATTACACGAGTGGGCCCAGAGGAGACAGCTTCCAAATTCTGGGCACTGAGGGGGGGTCAGGTGGGTGGTTAAATACCTTTGTAACAAAGTGGGGAGGGGACGAGTCTCATGGTACAAGCAGGAGATACATAAATGTGAAAGCCAAGGACACAGAGAAGGAGGAAGGAAATGGTCTGGGGCCCAGCACAAAGAAACAGCAGGGCCTGGGGGCAGAGAATCAACTAACTAGTCAGCAGATGGTTGTCTGAAGCCTGGGGGCCAGCTGGGAGCTATAAGTGGCTGGAACAGATAGCTTCAACTTCTATCTATATTCTAAATTCCTATTACAACCAGAGGGGAGGTGGGAAGGGATAATGGGGGGAAGCGTTTTCAGGAACAACTATAAAGGACACATGGACAAAACCAAGGAGTGGTGGAAGCAGGAGAGGGAGGTGGGGATAGTTGGGGTAGCGGGGGAGTGGTGGGGAGTAAATGCAGACTGAGCAAATGCGACTGTAATTGAACAACAGTAAAATAATTTAAAAAAGAGAAATTCCAATGTGCTATGAGTCAAAATTCTAATTTCCCATTCAATGAAGGATATCTTCCCTTCACTAGAGCTAAAACCTGACCTAGAAGCGGGTGGGGATATGGCATGGTCTCAGAGCTGAACTTCCGTGAGCATCTCCTTAAATTTTGCTCCCTCAGTTCCTCACTTACTTCATTCTAGTCCCAGCCCAACCTGCTGTTTTAATTTTTCTCCCACTTCTAGCCCATCCCTCCTCTCTAGTTCACTGTGCTGTTCTGGGCTGCTCCAAGGCTGGGAAAAGAGAGGGAGTGGCACTCATACCATTTCACCTAGCTGTGGCCCTTTGTTTTTCTTGACAGTTAATGCCCTTTGTCAAAGCAGGCATTCAGATGCTCTTTCAGGCATGCCTTAGTGGATTGATTCTTTGGAGGCCTCTGGGTCTTAGAAATGAACGATTTCCTAATGTGTGTTATGCATTCTCTAGCTGATGTCTTTCACTCCTCTTCAATTCCTATTCCAATTGCATAACCAACAAATGGAAGCTGACTTACGATGCAGAGGCTAGTTAGTGATGCCAAATAATTAGTAAAATATTATATTGTTTCTAGACTTACAGTGTTTGTGTCATTTGCCAGCACTTAACATTTGTATTTAATTATCATTCTAAGTGTTTACTTTTGTGCCTAATTTTGTATATGTAAAAACGTCCCCCAAATACTTCAGGTCCTATGACACCTAGCATCCCCCTTTCTGATGGGCTTATCTTTTCAGGTGGCTATCCTCTTGAGCAATAAGCTTTCAAGATGACTCACATTTCGTGACTTTTTATGTCATTTGGGCTCCAAGAAATATTTACATTCTTGTCTTGGTGCACACAGGAGGGGTGCCTGCTTCAAAGAACTTGTTCTCACTCAGCTTTGAAGCTAAACCAATGAATGTTTGTACTCCACTCCCCAAACGTCTGGCTTCATCGGTGTGCCCTCTGGCAGGGACTCTGCTATTTCCACCCCACACCCTACACACTATATTGCTTTTTCTGCTCATTTTACTTACCTCCAGGCAAAGGAGAACAGGTGGTGGAAAATGCCTTAGACTCACCCTGCTAGGTCAATAACTAAATCACTTCAAATAAATCTGTCCTGACTAGTTTAGCCTTCTTGGATGAATGACAGAAGGAACAGAGGTCCCATAGCTGTTTTCACTTTCTCTCATGGGCAGGTCCTTTAGGGTATCTGACTCCTGTTGTTAGAGAATGGGGGTACCTGTGACCCATTATCTTTAGCTGTGGTTTTAATGGAGGCAAGTTTAGGCACAACTCCTTTTGTTCAGGTATGGAGTTCTTCCTTTTGACAAAAAACCTTTATAATTTTTCCAGCAGTCAGGCCAATAACCCAACAAAGGGATTCCAGACAGATATTTCAAGCCATGCAAAGGCATGAAAAACAGAAGAAAGCAAGCTGGCTCTGGGATCCCTGGGATGTCAAGGAGGTGGCAGCAGAGGGTATAGGAGATGAGGTACAAAGTGATGGTGTTAGAAAATGGCCTCCCTAGCTCATGTGGCTCAGTTGGTTGGAGTGTCATCCCATAACCAAAAAGTTGCAAGTTTAATTCCTGGTCAGGGCACATGCCTTGGTTGTGGATTTGACCCATGATCCAATACATATGACCCCCGACCCACAGGAGGGCAATGGATCTATGTTTCTCTTTCACATTGATGTTTCTCTCTCTTTCTAACAACAATAAAAGGAAATGTCCTCAAGTAAGGATTAAAAAAATGAAAAATAAATTTAAACAAGGACCACATTGTGACCTTTTATGGGATATTTTATTGTTTCCTCAAAGGATCAGTGGTTCATTAAATCTGAGGCAGCTCTTTAAAATGTAATAATTTTTAACATCCATTATTTTTCTTTTATAGTTCATATCCTCACACCCCAAACTCTAATTTTGTGCCTCCATAAAAACTTCAAGAATCCGCTTTCATCAGTTTGGCCATATATTCTGGCAATTGATGGCCAGAATATATTCCTGTGCCCTTTGAATCACATCTTCTGCAGTTTGTCACAGATTGTGACCACTTCCAACCTCAAACCCCTTCTCTCAATCAAAAGATTAATGGCAGAGAAATTGAGGTCCTTCATTGTCTTTTAGGAAAATGCTAAGACACAGAATGAGGACATTGTAGTTCTAATGATTCTTTCCCCCTTGCACTATGCAAAGAATGCCACTCTTAGTGTTTCAGTTTGTATATTCTTTTTGTTCAGGTTCAGAACAATATCAGTATTGGTGTTTGAAGGCTAAATGATAATGGAAAAAAATTTGGTATTTGTGCTTAAGTAACTGCTATTTTCAAAGTGCTTTACTGCACCCCATCTTATTGGATTCTCACAAAAAATCACAGAAAGTATATTTCCAACTATTACATATGAGGAAAGTGAGACAAAGGTAGAGTGAATTGGATAAGGATACTCACCTAATCATGGACAAAATCAGGACTAATTCCAGCCTCCTAATTCTCTTTTTTTTTCTCTCTTTCTTTCTTCTTTTCTTTTCCCTTCCTTCCTTCCTTCCTTCCTTCCTTCCTTCCTTCCTTCCTTCCTTCCTTCCTTCCTTCCTTCCTTTTCTTCTTCTTCTTCTTCTTCTTCTTCTTCTTCTTCTTCTTCTTCTTCTTCTTCTTCTTCTTCTTCTTCTTTTCTTCTTCTTCTTCTGTTCTTTCTTTTCAAATTTAGCAGATTTATTTAGTCTGAGTCAATGTTTGAAAGTTTGAAATATCCTTTTATACTTTTAAGCCAATTACCTCAAGGTTATGCAGCAAGATAGAAGTCACAGATCTTTCTCCTGTGAGTCAATCACTATAACATATAGCATTAAATTTAGATAAAAGGCACTTAGGTGATGAAATGTGGCTGGAATAATACAGAGTTGATTTTTTTATGTAACAATTTAATAAATATATATATATGTACATGAACAAGCACCCCTGAGCTAGAATCAACTATAATTCCATATGACTGTTTCTGCATTGCAGATTTTTTTTGAGACACAATGACAATCACATTTTCTTTCCAATCACAATTCATGGTACAAGGAAGTACACATTACTTTCTATTAATATCCTTTAAGCAAAGTGGTATTTAAAGAAAAAAAATTACACTTTTCCTTTATCATAAAACATCAGCAGTTAATATGAAGTCAAGCTTTTCCAGTCAGGTGCAATCCTTCACCATTGCTGAATTTTTTGATGCCAGATTTTTCCCAGCCTGGAATTTTTCTAATATCATTGTTACTTTTTTCTTTTTAGCTTTTTTTAATTGTTGTTCTAATACAGTTATCTTCATTTTCCCCCTACCACTCCCCCTCACCCCAGCCATCCCCACCTCTCACCCTTGATCTTACCTCCTTTGGCTTTGTCCATGTGTCCTTTATGTATGCTTCTTGACAATCCCCTTCCCTAATGCCCCCAATATCCCCTGTACCTTTGAGTACTGTCAGTTTGTTCTTAATTTCAATGTCTCTGGTTATATTTTGCTTGCTTGTTTGTTTTGTTGATTAGGTTCTACTTATAGGTGACATCATATGATATTTCTCTTTCACCACCTGGCTTATTTCATTTAGCACAATGCTCTCCAGATCCATCCATGCTGTTGCAAAGGATAGGAGTTCCTTCTTTCTTTCTGCTGCATAGTATTCCACTGTGTAAATGTACCATAGATTTTGATACACTCATTTACTGATGGGCCCTTAGGTTTCTTCCAGCACTTGGCTATCATAAATTGTGCTGCTATGAATATTGGGGTACATAGGTTCTTTCGAATTGGTCTTATAGGATTCTTAAGGTATAATCCCACCAATGGAATTGCTGGGTGAAAAGGCAGTTCCATTTTTAGTTTTCTGAAGAAATTCCATATTGTTTTTCATAGTGGTTGCACCAACAACCTGCATGCCCACCAACAGTGTACTAGGGTTCTCTTTTCTCCACATCCTCACCAATACTTGTTGTTTATTAATTCATTTGTAATGGCCATTCTGACTGGTGTGAAGATGTATTTCAATATGGGTTTAATTTGCATCTCTTTGATGGCTAGTGATGCTGAGCATCATTTCATATGTCTCTGGACCCTCTGTATGTCCTCCTTGGGAAGTGTCTGTTCAGGTCCTTTGCTCATTTTTTAATTGGGTTGTTTGTCTTCCTGGAGTGGAGTTGTGTGAGTTCTTTATGTATTTTGGAGATTAAACCCTTGTCCAAGGTATCATTGGCAAATATATTTTCCCATATAGTTGGTTCCCTTTTCATTTTGCTGTAGTTTCCTTTAGCAATGCAGAAGCTTTTTAGTTTGATGAAGTCCTATTTGTTTATTCTTTCCTTTATGTCCCTTGTTTTAGGTGACATATCAGCAAAAATATTGCTGTGTAGTATATCTGAGATTTTCCTGGCTATGTTATCCTCTAGGACTTTAATGGTTTTGCAACCTATATTTAAGGTTTTTATCCCTCTTGAGTTTATTTATGTGTATGGTGTTAGTTGGTGATCTAGTTTCATTTTTTACATGTAGCTGTCCAGATCTCCCAATACCATTTGTTGAAGAGGCTATTTTTACTCCATTTTATGCTTCTGCTCCCTTTGTCAAATATCAATTGACCATAGAGACTTGGGTTTATTTCTGGGCTCTCTATGCTCTTCCATTGATCTATGTGTCAGTTCTTATGCAAGTATCAGATTGTTTGATTACTGTAGCCTTATAATGTAGTTTGATATCAGGTATTGTGATCTCTCTTATTTTGTTCTTCTTTATCAAAATTATTGCAGCTATATGGGGTTGTTTATGGTTCTATATAAATTTTTGAAATGTTTGTTATTTATCTATGAAATATGTCATTGGTATTTTAAAAGGGATTGTTTTGACTCTATAGATTGCTTTGGGTAATATGGACATTTTGTTGATGTTAATTCTTCCAATCCATGAGAATGGTACATGCTTCCATTTGTTTGTGTGTTCCTTAATTTCTTTCTTTAGTGTTGTGTTTATTTTTCTATTTGATGTTTTTTTCCCTTGAAAAGCCCTTGAATAAGGAAGCGGAAGAGAGCAGATCAAAGGATAGAAGGATTGGAGAAAGTAGAGTGGGGACAGAGCCAGGCTGTAGACTAGTTTGCCTCATGCTACAAGCAGACCATGCATAATGTGAAGTGCAGATGTCAATTTTGGCCCAGTGGTGGCTGTTTGGAGAAGCAGCAGGATGGATTAATCTCCAGAAAGTCTTCCCTAAATGGGACAGTGTAGATGTCTCCTAGCAAACCAGAGGTGATGCAATCAGCACCCATTTTATAGAAAACTTTCACCAGTCTTGGTGTCCTTGGAGTGCCACATTTACAAATGCTATTTTGTATCTTTAGATGAAGTCTTCTCTTTGTTTGTAAATACTATCAATATTGTGATCATACAAGATAAATTTTTCTTAGAGTCATTACACAGGAATAAATGTCCACTTATGTGTGTTGTTAAAGACAAGGATATCCAGTATGAGACTTTTACCTTTATTTTTCTTTTCCTACTTGTATAAGAGGGGACCCCCAAAAATGGAATTTACAAACAATTGTGTATTTACTCTTACATGTTTAAACTTCTGTTACCTTTGAAGGACTCTCTATTTCATGCATTACACCTATTGTTTTGTTTCACTGCTTAAAATAGTTTTTGGACTCTCAATTTTTATGCCTGTTAGTGCTTCTGCTTTTTTCTTGTTTACCTCTTACACATTGGCAAAAAATTTCCCTTTGAGGATTTTTTTCATCTGGGGAAACAAAAAAAAAGTCACTTGGAGAGAGTTTGGGTGAATAGGAAGGGTGAGGCATGGGGGTCATACAGTTTTTGGTCAAAAACTGCTGAACCTTCTGTCGTATGGGCAGTTGCAGTTATAAATCACCCATCACAAAATAGGTAAACACACAGAAATGGCCTTCCAAAAAAACTTACTGAACATGAACGCAGCCTCTCACAACAATGCCAGCTGATACACTGAAACAGATGGGTTCCTAGAACACTCTCCTAGCAGGAAGCCTGTACTTCAAGGGGCCTGCCCTCTAGAAGGTAATTCCAGTTATTTGGGGTCCCTCTTCATATCTTTGGTCAAATGAGCAGCCAACATGGTACTATATAATATAATTTGGTAAATTTTTTGTGACCAACCTTTTAGAGTATAGCACAACATATGGAGGTTCAAGTTTGACAGTTTAATATTCTAATTACCCTCTGGTATTTGTTTCCTAGCATATTTAGTTACCAGTCCCAAAGTCTGTAAAGACTTAGCATCTCAGAGTTTATGTGACTGTTTAAGACTTTTTAGTTCTTCTGCTTTATAATTATTAGACTGCATTTTATATGAGCAAATTTAACAAGTTATTTTTGTTGCTTTACTTATAAATGTCTGAAATCAGAAGTTTGATGGAACTTCATGTTCTCTATTAGGCAAAAAAGCAGCATTTTTTCATATACTAAGTGAGAATAAAAACTATTAAATGCATTTTCAATAATTATAATATTTTTAATGGAAAATGAATATATCCACAAATGAAGACTTAAAAAATCTACCTACTTATAGTGTGATAGTAGCAGTACTTGTTATCAATAAAGTTTAAAAAGTCTGTATTGTGTTCTGTTTATGATGTTTGATGAATTATTTGGGATCTGTTTTTGAGAACCATTAGAAGCCAGAATTTATCCTCATATGAGGAGAAATTTGATATTTTATCATGTTTTTCTTCTTCTCCTTATTAAAGATAAATCTCAAGAGGAAATTACATTGTAAAATATCCTGTGTTAGGAATTTTCTTATAATTGTAAGTCAACATACTAACAATCTTCAAGATTCTACATATAGCGGTAATCTTTACTGTAGTTAAGTCTTTTATTGGGACAAGTTTAAAACTGTGCATTTTTAGCACAAGTCTCAGGTGAACTGGCTAATTTACATATGGCAGTTATGGTCTGTCCAGTCATATACATCATCACTAACTGATTTTATTTGTTCTTAGGTCAGATAGATATATATCTATGGTTGCATATTGTCTCCATTTATCAAGTTTTTACCTTTACAGTTGTTAGATGAATTTGTGCTACAGATCAAAATGAGATTGTCTGGTAAAAAATATTAGACTAGAAGAGGTGACCTATGAGCTTAAATTCCAGATCTCTCATGAACCAGCCATGTATGTGACCTTGGGCAAATCACTTCACCTCCTCTGGTCCCATTCAGTTTCTTTAATTGTAAAATGAAAGTTTGACTAGATTATTTCTAAGGGCTCTTCCAAGTCTGTGATTCTCTATCTAACTTTTCTTTCTAGCTGAAAAGATGAAGGATTGAAAGATCATATTAGCACAGAGCAAAAAGAACACATGATTTTATGCATGCCTGTCTCTCTAAAGGAGTTCACAGTGTGAAATGCTGACTCTGTCACATTGATATACTCCTGTTTGAGAAGGCTCTCTTGTGCTTTTGTCAGCCATGGGCTTTTCTTCAGAGTGCCTATGAGCTGCAGCACTCTCATTTCTCAACCGTTTGACACCTGAATTTGTAATCATTATTTTTAAAAACGATGGTTCTCATTATATGAACTAAGTTACCTCAGTGGCTGGGAACCATATGTTTGCCTATATACCCACTGGATCCATCAAATGGCCCCATTAAATTTGCTTCAACTTATGCATACCTGCTAAGTGATCCACTCAGTTAATTTTTAGCACTCTTTCTTGCCTATGTCCAAAGAATATTGACATGAGAGGATGTTAATTCTTACATAAAATATCTTTATTCTTTGCCATCTCATCTTAATATCCTCTTGTTTATAGGTTCATAGTTCCCTTAGCCTTCCAGGTTTTTCATCCTCCATTCAGTCATCTGGAGACTAATAAACTTATCTCTCTGCCAGGGACAGCTGCATGTCTTTCCTCTTGGAGCTGGTGTGTCATAGAGACACACTTGGGCCTAAGTTCTTTAGCACAATTACTTCTGCTGTGGGTACCCCACTCTCTTATGGCATCATGGGCTCTGTTACAATTCAGAGTAGATGTGGAAAGATGAAATAAAGCAGGAGATTCCTAAATCCATTTTTCAAATACTCTGCCTTCACTTTTTGGCATCTTAGTTGTCAAAAACCATGAAGTTTTGTACTCATTCGGACCACAGCTATTTCCCAATCTCCAAGGGAAACCATTTACTTTTCCTAGGTTCTCTGCTACCCTTTGTTCCTCCATTACTTTAAAGGAACCAAGAGAAGATAGGTACCTATCGAATGCATAAAAAGATAGTTTCATTCAATTTGGCCATAGATCTCTCATAAACTGCCTCCCCAAATCTTTTAAGTACCAGAAATCTCATGGCAGGTTTTGCCTTTTAAGTCATCTCAAGGTGAAGGCAAATCCATGTTTTAGTTACTCTGAAATTCTTATCTTCTAGCCTGTATTTCTCTCTACTCTGAGTTTATGGCCTGGCTTTCCAACTTTTGTAGAAAAAAAATGGATTTTTTTCACATATGTTAATGACCACTTTAGGTTTGGTCATTCGGCCAGAGAAAGCCTCTTAGTAACCATATTTCTAAAGCCCTAGAAGTTAACAAAATGGACTTCCTTTCTGTCCTTCAGAAGAGCTTACATTTCTGATTACCTTTTTTCTTGAGTCTCCTTTACTTAGTTTGGTTTTTGCAGGGTTGAGGTGATGGAGCCAGTCTCTCTGAAAGGCTACCGTGCCTGGCAAAGCAGCTGTAACTTACTTTGTGTTTATTTTTCTTTTCATATCCCTTAGCCTTCTTCAAGTCATGGTTTTCCAGCTATGACTCCACTGTTAAGAGAATTACTTGTTCTCTCTTGGACCAGAATGTTGAAGGGGAATCAGTGTCACACTCTGTCTCACAGTTCTCATGGTAGTGATGGTTTTTAATTAGCAAAAGTTTTAGAGCCATTTGTTACATAGAGATCCTGATTGTAAGACAGACGAGAGAGAGCGAGAGCGACAGAGACAGAGAGAGACAGACAGTTGGAGGAGGGAAGAGAAACCAAAGAATATAAACATATTTTATGCATGTGAGTATGCATTTTTGTGAATGAGACATAAAGTTTTCATGAGATTCCCAAAGGCATCCAGGTCCCACCACAGTTAAGGTCTTCTGTAGAAAGTAAATGTGGGAATAAAGGTCTGGACTAAAAGACCCACTGGTATCTTCCCTTAGATCTTTTTTTCTGTCATAAAGTATAGAGCATATGTTTCTAGTTCCACTAGGAATGGTGAATATTTATGCTTACCATCTTCTGATGATACCCTGACCTACCATAATGGAAATTGACTTCTATAGGTGTCAATTCCAGGTGGCAGTGGGTCCTCAGCTCATCACGGAGCTCATCTCTGGTTTCTTCTGATGCCTGTTGGCCAGATTTCTTTTAAGGAAGTTAGAAAAAACTAAGAAAGCATAAATTTGTAGGCCAGTGATAGATTCCTTAAAAAATCTGTGGTGTTTAGCACACAGGAGGTAAAAAATTCAGTGGTGTTTTACCTCCAAGGACAATGCATGGTCAAGCCTTTTCTATAGCTAAATTAGATTTCCAAACAAAGAAGAATGTTGATAATTCTCTCCTCTTTGCTTTTTCATATTAGCCAAAATAATCACTAACTACTTTGTAATTATTTTGTCTTTCTTCTGTCTCAGGCCATGCCTCTATTCAGGGAAAGAGTAATATAATTGCTATGCTACAGTTGAGACATCAGTAAAAATGGAGCACATATTTCTAAATGGATGTTTAACCAGTAGGGTCTCTAAAGTCCTTTAGGATCTTTTACGGTCTTTAATTTTCATGGAGAAAAAAAGGACTATATGCAAGTATTAGATGTGAACCACTGGGTAGCCTCACACCACTCTGTCTCCTTCAAATTACATGAATTTTGGCTCCCAGGAAGCCTATTGGCCAATTCTATAGGAAAAAGAAAAAAATCTTCCTTAACTGTGTGTATTTAACCTCTACAGAGTATTTAGGAATTTAAAAACAAACTGAATATCTTCTAGGTTCCTCAAAACCTTCTCCTTGAGGGTCATGGAGAGTAAGAATGGGATAAGCCCAATTAATAAGACTTACCAAATCAGAAGTTATAACCTGGCCAGACCCGGTGTGGAGTTATTTTAAGTTTATATAAATGGCCTACAATTAGTACAGCCACTATAGCATATATTATGCATAAAATTATGAAGCATAGTCATGATGATACTCCTATCCTCTCCTCTTTGCATCATCTTCAAGCCAAGTGAGACTGGTACAGACTTAGATTTATAAAAAAAGCTGGCTTATTGTGTTCAGTACAAAGAACAACTAACAGAGGAAAAACCACCATGTGGTAGATGTGTGCTGAATAATTCCCTGAGGTTACAAAGGGTTGGGGGTTACTTGAATTTGACTAGCTAGAGTGAAGAGGCTTGGTAGAGCCTGGCACTTTCAGTAGAAACACTAGAAGGATCACTTCTTTGTAGTAGGGCTAACCTACTCCTACAGTGAAATTCTAGATGTGCCTTTAAAATGTTAGAATGTGGCTAAAAAATATCAGGATAAAATCTGTCTGCCAAAAATACTTAATGCTATTTAAAATAATACAACCACTATGGAAAACAGTATGGAATTTCCTCAGAAAACTAAAAATGGAACTGCATCTTGACCCAGCAATTCTATTGCTAGGATTATATCCTAAGAACCCTGAAACCTGAAACCTGAACACTGAAACCTCCAAAAGAGCCTATGCACCCCAATGTCCATAGCAGCACAATTTACAATAGCCAAGTGCTGGAAGCCACCTAGGTGCCCATCAGTAAATTAATGGATAAAAACCTATGGCACATTTACACAATGGAATAGTATGCAGCAGAAAGAAAGAAGGAACTCCTACCCTCCGCAAAAGCATGAATGGAACTGGAGAATATTATGCTATGTGAAATAAACCATCCAGTGAAAGACAAATACCATATGATCTCACCATTAACAAGAACTTAATCAACAAAATGAACAAGCAATGAAAGTATAGCCAAAAAACATTGAAATTGAGAACAGGCTGACAATGATCAGAGGGGAGAGGGGAGGGAATGATGAGGGAAAGGGATGAATGATTTACAGGAACAGTTATAAAGGACATAGGGACAACAACAAGAGGGGGTGGGAATGGGGGAGGGAGGTGGGGAGGGCTGGAGTGGTAGGGAAGGGTGGGGGGAAAAGGCAGAAAACTGTACTTGAACAACAATAAAAAAATTAAAAAATACAACAAATTTCACACATTTCTTTTTATAAAAGAACTATTTTTAGTGTACAATAAAAAATTTTTAGACATACAAAGGAAAATGTGATCTATATCCAAGAGAAAATACATTAATATAGACTTCCGGCCAAGATGGAGGCATAGGTGGAAACACAGTACCTCCTCTCACAACCAAGATTAAGGACAATAAATATTTATAAACAATAACACAATCAGAACACAGAAAATTGAACTACAGAAGTCCTACAACCATTCAACCAGACCAGTAAGAGGGGCAGAGTCAGCAGCCGGCAGAGAGGGAACGTGGCAGGAAAATGTGGTGGCTGCCAGGCTCGGGAGCGCTGGGCAATGTAGGTGGTGTGGAGCTTGCAGACCCCAGATGCGGGGAGGAGACGAGCAGAGTATGCAGGGCACACAGGGCAGTTGGCCAACTGTGGACACACATTCACGTTCAGATAAATTAGGCAAGAGTGGGCAGTGAGATGGACCACACAGCCCAGGGCCCCAACGATGGGCAATAAAGCCTAAAAACACCAATTGAAAAGGTGCCAGGAGAGGCTCCCAGCCTCACAGGAGAGGTCGCTGGGGAGACCCGAAAAGTTCCGGAGTGTGCATAGGCCCTCTCACCTGGGAACCAGTGCCAGGGGGGCCCAGTTTGCTTGTGGGAGGCAGCAGAGGGGACGCAAATTCGAGAGAGCGAGGAACAGGCACCATTGTTCCCTCTCTGACCCCACTCCCACAGAAAGCGTCACAATTTGGCGACTAGGCTGCCCCATGCTGGTGAACACCTACGTCTCCACCCCTCATATGTAACAGGCACCACCTGACCAAAAATGACTCAAACAGAAGAAAATCTCAGAGCCCCAAAGCCAATACTTTTAAGCAAGCAAGAGATAGCCAACCTATCAGATGCAGAGTTCAAAGTACTGATGATCAGGATGCTCACAGAATTGGTTGATTTTGGTCGCAAATTAGATGAACAAATGAAGGCGTTCATAAGTGAAATGATGGAAAATGCACAGGGAACCAGTAGTGATGGGAAGAAAACTGGGACTCAAATTAATGGAGTGGACCAGAAGGAAGAAACAAACAACCAAGCAGAAAAGAATGAAGAAACAAGAATTCAAAAAAATGAGGAAAGGCTTAGGAACTTCCAGGACATCTTAAAATGTCCCAACATCTGAATTATAGGAGTACCAGAAGGGGAAGAGGAAGAGCAACAAGTGCAAAACTTATTTGTACAAATAGTAAAGGAGAACTTCCCCAATCTGGCAAAGGATATAGACTTCCAGGAAGTCCAAGAAACTCAGAGAGTCCCAAAGAAGCTGGATCCAAGGAGGAACACACCAAGGCACATCATAGTTATATTAGCAAAGATTAAAATGAAGGAGAGAATTCTAGAAGCAGCAAGAGATAAGGGGACGGTTACCTACAAAGGAGTTCCCATCAGACTGTCAGCTGATTTCTCAAAAGAGACCTTACAGGCAAGAAGGGGTTGGAAAGAAGTATTCCAAGTCATGAAACACAAGGACTTACATCCAAGACTGCTCTATCCAGCAAAACTTTCATTCAGAATGGAAGGGCAGATAAAGTGCTTCTCAGATAAGATCAAGTTCAAGGAGTTCATCACCACTAAGCCCTTACTATATGAAATGTTAAAGGGACTTATCTAAGAAAAAGATAAAAATATGAACAGTAAAAGGACAGCAAATTCACAGTTATTAACATCCACACC
>PVKM010036506.1:0-14770 GCA_004027735.1 Carollia perspicillata
TGTCCAGAATTGGGCAGATTGGTTCTTTAAGTAGCTTCTCCATCTGTGTAACAAGTACCCATCATTTCTGAGCACTTTTTTGTTTCTGATATTAAAAAATACCTCATGCACATTTTGTACTCAGCCAGCCACAAATCTGAAAAAATAAATACTTTGAAAAGCCCCAGGTCCTCTTAGTTGAAAATAACATTAGTGGCCGAGATGTGAGTGCTAGATTTGCTTTATTCTGCTACTGGAACTTGTCCATTCAGTAGACAATGCAAGGAACAAATGCATGTTCATTAGTATAAACCATACACATGCACACACATGTGCACATTGTTAAAGCATGAGTTTTTCCAAAGACAAATTTCTGCTTCCCACCAAATAAGAAAATGCACAATTCAAATATTTTATTTAATCCATCAAGAACACAATATATTACAACTGGCTCAAGAGAGAATTTGAAGAGCAGATACATCTAGAAAATAAGGACTTGTGAAATAATTTTACAAATAGATGCAAAACACATAGGCCAATAAGCAATTCTATTCCCTGGATGCAATGAATTTGCATTTCTATTGATAAGAATCATTCACATTATTATCAGTTTTCAACAACTTCCAGATTTGTGAAATAAGTCAAGGCAGGGATAGCCTGAGGAGTAAATTAATCAAGACATCCCCTAATGTGATTTTTGGCCATGATGCACATATACAAATGACATGCATGCCCCCCCACACACATTCTTTTGTTAAATCTTGTAACACATAAAATTGTTTCAAAATTGCTTAGCCCGAATACTACAAAAGAAGAATTTCTGGGATCCTGCATTTCTCCTCTTTAGATCACATTATCTGCAAACATTCAAATTCAAAGAAAAGAAACAAGCAGACAAACAAACTGTGCGGATTGCTTCCACACGGCACCACAGCTCTGCTCTAAGTCAGTGGGTACTATTCACAGACTACTATGAGTCACTTTGTTTTATCCTTTTATTCCTTCTTCAGAACACAGTTACATTTTTGTTTCAGTTTTACACATTTTCCTTTCATTTTTTCTTTTACTGATTTAATTTTATATTTTGAATATGTAGAACATTAACATGTTTCCAGAAATTTAATATTAAACAAAAAGATATTCTCAGAGATGTGATGTTTCCTTTGTTCTCACACCCTGTTCCTCACCTCTTGTTAGTAACCAACTGCATTGTTTTTAGTGAGCAACTGCATTGTTTTGGATCTTTTTGTAAAGATTAAAAGATCTATTTATGTGTTACTCTAATCAAATTATTAACACACTACTCAAGTTGGATTAGTTTGTACTTTTTCCATTAACACAAATGTGGCTGCATCAAACTAAAAAGTTTTTGCACAAGAAGGAAACCATCAACAAACTGAAAAGACAACCCATGGAATAGGAGAACATATTTGCCAATACGTCTGATAAGGGGTAAATATCCAAGATTTATGAAATTACAAAACTCAACACACACACACACACACACACACACACACACACACACACACACACACACACCAGAAAAACAATCTAATTAAAAAATGAGCAAAGGACCTGAATAGTCACTTCTCCAAAGAGTGCATGCAGATGGCCAATAGATATTATGAGAAGATGTTCAACATCACTAATCATCAGAGAAATGGAAATTAAAACCACAATTAAATATCACTTCGCACCTGTCAACAAACAAGTGTTAGTGAGGATGTGGACAGAAGGCAACCCTCATACACCACTAGTGGGAATGCAGACTGGTGCAGCCACTGTGGAAAATGGTAAGAAGTTACCTCAAAATGGAACTGCCTGATGACCCAGTGTTTCCAATTCTTGGAATTTATTTGAACACAGAACACTAGTTTAAAAAAATATGCACCATTATGTTCATTGCAGCATTACTTGTAATAGTCAAGATTCGGAAATATCTGAATTATCTATTAGTAGATAAGTGAATAAAAAGCTGCGGTACATTTACACAATAGAGTGCTATGCACCCATAAAAAGGAAATCTTACCCTCTGCTACAACGTTGATGGACCTGGAGATTATTATGCTAAATGAAATAAGATAGAGAAAGACAAGGACCATATGATGTCACTCATCGGTGGAATGTAATGAACACAATGAACCAACAAGCAAAATGGAGACAGACTCATAGATAGAGAGCAGGCTGAGATATGTGGGGGTATAGGGGTCAGGGTTTGGAGGGATAGAGAAAAAACAGGAATAACTAATGGACACAGACAACAGTGTAGTGATTGTCGGGTGGAGGTGTAACTGAGGTGGGTGTAGGTGGGAAGAGGGGTTAAATGGTGATGGACTAAGATTTGACTTGGGGTGGTGAACACACAGTACAGTGTACAGATGATGTAATCTAGAATTGTGTTCCTGAAACCTGTGTAATTTTGTGAACCAGTGTTACCCCAATAAATTTAACAAAAAAAATCAAGTACATCACAGAACTTACAACTTCAGAGGCATGAGGCTCAACAAAAACAGAACATTCAGAAATACTTCAAAGAACCAGAAAATGAGTTTTGTAAAGCACAAAAACTCAAGGATCGTTCTTTCATAATGTGGTAAACTAGGAGCCTCCAACAGAATTGGGCTTTCTGCCAGAGGAGCTCTTTAATGCTCCTGAAATGATTAATTCTCGTACATGAAAGAAAGCAAAGAGAACATAATTTCCAGCCTTGGAAAGATACCATCAATGCATAGGAGTTTCTACACTTTTAAAATTAAACTTTGTAAGATGCTGACCCAAAAATGCATCAGTGAGGGAGATCTAATCTTTTAGAAGAATTTTGGATGACATGAAAGGGAAGGCTGGCTGAAGCAATGCTTCACTGAGGGGAATTACTGTTTTAGCTTGAGTTCTTTTTGTCCAGAAATGTACATTTTAGTTGCCAGATAATGTTGACATCTTTTCTGAATTCCTAGGAGGGACTGGGGCCAGGTGTTATTTCATTTCCTGTTCCTTTCTTGTCTAAAGAAAAAAATAAAAACAATCACTTTACTTAAAAAATACTAAAAACAAAACACACAAGAATACTATATACATGGTATTTTGAAAGGTTAACTAGTCTATCTTTATCTAAGTACCTATGGCCTAATTGGAAAAAATAAAAGCTATTTTCATACTCTAATATGCTTTCATTGTATTGAATTCTAAAAGATCATTAGTTTTGTTGTAGTAAGATGTCACTAGAGTTATGCCTAATTCTTTTGGACATCTATTCCCACACCAACATTTAATATAAGCTCTAACTCTTATTTATTGCATTTTTTGGTCCCTGAGTCCCAATACCTTTATTCCCTTACCTCTAAGCAAATTAAATCAGTATTTTCAATACAATGAGTTATCACTGCCCTTTTGCTTCTCAAAGTTCTAATTCATCCCCTGAGGGATCTTTAGATATTGAAGGGCATCCATACTTACCATTTTCAAAACCAAGGCATGTTTTAATCATGCTCATTTTATAAAATTTTGTTTTTCTCATATTTTTAAACAGTATGGCTATTGCTTCTCTATGTTCCAGCTTCTTCCTTTGTAAAATAAAGACAGTAACTGCCTGTAGGGTTGACCTTCCACCCACATGAAGGTGCATACATTACACAGCGCAGTGCCAAGCACAAAGTAGGGATTCTATAAAAATACTTGTTATTGTTATTGTCATTGTTATTATTACTTAAATAGTTCAACTTTGTTGCATTTTTATTTACCATTTATCCTCCCATGTCTTTCCACCTCCACTCACCCCCCTCTTGCATCCACCACACTGTTGTCCAGGCCCGTGAGTCTTTTCCATTCTTGCTCAATCCCTCCACTCCCTGTCAACTGCCTTCCCCCAACCCAGAGCTGTCAACCTGCCCTCTGTCCATGAGTATGTTTCTATTTTCATTGTTAGCTGAGGCTTTGGAGGGTTATGTGAGATCTTTATCTCTAACCAAAGTGCATGGTAACATCTGGTACTCTGAGAAAATGACTTAAGCTACTTGTTTTAAATAAACTTTATTCTAAGTCAATTTAAAAAGTGTATTGTAAATTGGAACCTTTCTAAATATACCATATATTTTTTTCCTTTCTAAGTCAAGCAAGTTAGATAATAAAATAATTAAAATGGTTCTTTATGATTATATTTTTAACGAAGAGTAAAAACTATGGGCATCTCTTAGTAGTTGCTTAGTACATGTCATGCCTTCCACTAACCACTTTGCTCATCTCATCTCACTGTGTCCTCCTCAAAAACATCTGAGTTAGGTGTTGATGACACATTTTTCAGGCAACAGAACTGAGAGTCAGAAAGCCTAAGAAACTTGTTTAAGGTCAGAGAGAGTAAATGGCAGAACTATATTCTAAATATAGGTCTGTCTAATTTGAAGACGAATAGGTTTAATGACCACAAATCACATTTGTTAAAATTTGAAGTAAAAGTAAACGTTATTATTTGTGTGATGGTTTACAAAAACTGCTTTGATATATACAAATTTTTTGTGGACAGACAAGTGGAGTTAAGCATATACTTCATTTGCACAATGGAATAACTGCAGTTTAAGAAGAGTATATATATGCCTTGCCTACATGTCTTGCTGAACTTATACAGTCACCCGTGAACATACCCTGGCATTCTCCCAATATAACTTGTGGTCTCTGTGACAGACAGAATGTGTGAGGATATGTGGGTGCAGTTTGTACTTGACGTGAATGAGCAATGTGGTTCATAACTAAACTGATTCAGACTCGGTGCCTATTCATGATGAAAAAACCAGTTGTGAACTTGGACTATATTGATACATATAATAGCTTTGGGTTTGAAGAAATTCTTCGTACTGAAAGCAGCATTAACTGCCATTGATGTGATCTGCAACAGGACACAGACAATGAAGACAAATTAAGAGCAGTGTGAACAATGCAGTCAAGTGTTTGAAGCTCCTGTCATTGAGGAACTTTGCAGGTGCTGAAGAGAGTCAGCTTTAGAGTAGTCGGCAGTTTGGTTTCTGCTTTTAAGTCTTTGAAAATCTGAAACCTAAGAACTGAAATTCGTATTGCATGCAGCTATAGGAATGAGTTAGAACAATGGACTGGAGACGGACTTTGATTTCAATACAAGTGTTGCCTGGCCTTTCAACGATACAATGGACTGCTTGTGTGATTGGGAAGGTCTCATTCCTGAAATGCTTTGTCTTCTCAGTAAAACATGCTGAAGGTTACATAAAATTTAACAGCGTGGAAAATGTATGCATGGGTGGCAATTTTGATTTTTTCACCCTGAACATCAAATATATGCTCATTACTTTAAACATTCGATTCCCCATAGAAATGGAAGGTGGACACAGCACATTAACGAAATCTACAACTCATCCTCAAATTTCACTTGAACAATTAAATTCCAACCTTCTTCCCTTATCAAAATCTCCCTGGAGTTGTTAACTAACAACGCATTTCAGAGCTTCCTTTATCTGGATTGCAGGAAAGCAACAGGAAAACAAACACTGAAATTTGTACGTACTGTTTCTAAAGGATAACTTTGTTTGAATATTGACTGTCCGTAGTATAGTCTACATATTCGTATTTTCTGTAATAATAGGTATTTGCCAAGATCCATTGAAATTCTTTTACTTGTTTTTCCTCTTTAAAAACAAATCCCGTTTTATTTCCTCTTTCTCTTCTCTGAATACTCTCCTAGTTTCTCATACGGCTACCCCTCGGCAGGGAACCTCATGTGTAATTTAATGAGGAAATTGTCAACTCTTTCATGAAAAACAATGCTAATTTGCACATTTAATATTTAACCTTCCTTAGTATACTTGTGTATGAGATGAATCATCCATTTGACATCACCTCTCAGAGTGGTCCCAGGACCGGCCACTTTGCCAACACCTCTGACTTGTTGGAAAGGAAGGATTTCAAGTCCTATCTCAGTGCTTAACTGAATCACAATCTACATTTTAACAATATTTCAATGTGATACCATTCCACACTAGAGTCTGAGAAACAATTCTCTATACCCATCATCAGGTGCTTTCAAGACTTCCAAAGCTTCAATTTCCATCTCTATGCTGAATTGTTTGTTAGTTCATTCATTCTTTCATTAGAGAAATGTTTCTTGAGGACCAGTATGCACAGACCACTATTCTAGGTGTTAGGCACACAGCACTTAAAGGTATAAAGGAGATAAATGTTGTGCAAATATTTTTACCAGTTTGTGATTTATTTTTTTATTCTTTTAATACTGTTTTTAAAGAGCTGTGAAAGTTTCTTTTTATTTTGATGAAGTTCAGTTCAGCAAATTGTTATTTTATGATTGTGCTGCAGTGTTTTAGCTAAGAAACCTTTGCCTAATCAAAGTTAGCAAAATTTTATTTTATTTAGAAAGTGTACCATTTAGGTTTTATATTTAGATATATGATTCAGTTGAGTGTAAAGTTTCTTTACAGTGTAAAGAATGCATGAAGTTCACATTTTGTTTTGTACATGAATATCCAATTAATTCAGTGCCATTTGTTGAAAAGTCCTTCTACACTGAATTAATTGCCTTTGAACTTTTGTTAGAAATCAGTGGTCCATAAATTTGTGAGTTTATATTCAGACTGTATTCTGCTCCTTTGATCTGTTTCACTACTTTGCACCAATATGATATTCTTTTGATCACTTCAGATTTTAATAACCATGCCACTGTTCATGGCATCAGGAACCAGGTAGTGGTAGCCTTCCAACTTTTTATGCTTTCAAGAAAAAGATATTTTATTTTTAGTTTTTTCAGATTACAAACATTTCAGATTTTAGAATCAGTTTGAGTTTTACAAGGTAAAAAAGAAAAAAACTCCCCTGACTGCACCCACTTCCTTTCGCTTTTGGACCTTGCTACCCTGACTGGTGCATCTCGTTTTATGTCCTCTTTGGTGACTTGCTCTACTTACATTTCAGAACTCAGCCAAGCATTCTTGTTTCAGGAAATTCCTCTGCCCCTACCCACTTCCAGACTGTTTAAACACCCCTGCATGTTCCCTGGACACTCTGCAGACAAAGAGACCTATCCTGGGGATCCATAGCTCCCTGATTACACAAACGTCCTGGCATGCAGAGGCTATGCCATGCTCATTGTTCCTGTGGCACTTCACAGTCCTGAACCATAGCGAGTATTCTATTAAAGTTATTTTAATACAAATGGAGTTTTAAGTGCATTTTGTAATCTCTCTAAGCAAGATGGGAGTAGGGAACAAGTTTGGGTTTGAGGAAAGAAATTACTGAATTTCTTTGCTCACCCATTGAATCATAGAGCCTTTGCAGTTATACAAGGGAGAATCTAATAGCAAAGGATGTAATTGTGAAGGTAAGATAATTAAAGCTCAGAAAATAAATTGAACTAGACTTAGACCTGATTCTGTTGTGTACTGTTGTTTTTCCACTGCCTTAAACTGTGATTCATTCACTCATTAAATTATTTACTCATTCATTCATTCATTTATCATTTATTTACTCAGTCATGGTAGTGCATACCTGAGTAATTATTTGGTAACTCCTTATAGTATGACTAAGAGCATCAATGTTAGTATGTACTTCATGAAGACCTTATAGATCTCTAAAGGCATTAAATAGTTTTAATATAAGTTAAGCTTCTAGGATGTCAGATATTATACAAACAAGAGATACTCTTGTTTAGTTATTTACTACTTAAGAGTATTCAAGGTTATTCATGACCTTCACACTTGTTCGCATTCCTTCCATTTATTTTCTTTCTAGATATAAAAATTTAAGCCCTAGAAAACACAAAACAGAAGTATAGGGCTTAAAGGGAGGCATTTTAAGATAAATTAGTTCAAATTTTCTCTATGCTCTAGGTGCACAATGATATAATCAAATGGGAAAGAATGTTAGTAAAAAAATCCCATTCAGCCTCTGTCTCTATAAAAACCTATGAATATTATAAATGATGTCTTCACAGCTGAAAATCATCAGGTATTATAAACACTTACAAAGTGGGTTAAGAAAATGTTTTTCTTTTATGGGAACAGGAGCTTAAAAGACATAATGATGCAAATTACAGTAAGTAGTGGTAAATGTTTCATCACAAAACTGACCCACAATTTTTGTAGATGCTAATCACCATGGTAAATTTTACTCTTTATAACTATTTACACCTTCGTGATATCCATAGGTACTAAAGAAAAAGATAGCATTCAACATGTTTCTGGAGAGTCTCTTAGGATTGTGAAAAATAACATCAAAGCTATAGTAAAACATTTTAATTTTTCAGGCATGACTATTGAAAGCCATACTTTCAAATCACAAGACGGTTTTTAAAGAATGACAGTTTTACGTAAGGTGTTTAAAAGTTCTGGCATTGCATAATTTTAAAAACTATAATAATGAATATTTGACTAAACAAGGGGTATCTTTGAAGCAACTGATACCTCAGTTCTTGTTTTTCTTACTTATTTAGGATTTAAAACACAAATTTTTCCAAAACAGTATGTAAGGTGTTGAGTTTAAATTAATCAGGCATAATGTAGGCAAAAAATAATTTTAAAAAACAACAAGTAATGCATTCACTGGGTTAAAAATAAAATAGTATATAGATGTTAACAGAGAAAATCTTCATTCTCCCCCTACCCCTCCTACTTCACTACCCATAAGTAATTTCATTAATGTCTGTTTCCCAAAAAAATCACCACATGTAATCATAAATTTCTTCCATTTATTCACAGAAATTAGCATAACATAAGCATTGTCTATATCTTCTTCTATTTTGTTTTCTTGCTTTAGAATTAGTATACAAACTACAGAAAGTTGCCCAAATACTATTATATTGACATTAATTTCATATGGCCTAACTCATCTTGAAAATCTATCACATTAACACAAAGAGAATTTGATTACTTTTCTTTCCTCTATGTTTTTAGCGGTTGCAGAATATTGTATTGCATGGGTATCTCCATGGATACTTACCTTAGTCATGTCCATATCCATGAATACTGGCTTTTTACCAATCCTTTATTATTATGAATAAGGATGAATTAAGAAATTCTCAAATTATTTTCATTACATACCTTCAGAGTATTCTTAAATGGGTTATTGGGTTCACATGTAAATAATTAAAAATTTTGATGGAAATAGTTGAGGTTATTTTTTTAAGTTTCCCTATCAGTCACTAACTTCAGGTTCTTACAGCATCCTCTGGACACTGCCTCCACCTTGTTCACATGCCTTCCAGATGGAGCAGAAAGTCTGGAGGTTATACTTTGTTTGGCCTCATATGTTGTGAGAGGTTTTTCTTGAAAGGTAGTTAAAATGTATGATAATATTTTCTATACCATGTATCCTGTTTAAAATTAAACTTTTCTAAACTATTAAAACATTTTCATCAGGGAATATTTCACAAGAAACTGCATTTTCTGCCCACACAGGCCACATAGGCACTCAAGTGTGAACAAACATGCCTAAATTAGGTGTTTGGGGACCTGCTTCCAGTAGATGAAGGAAATTAGAAATTAGAGTGTGTTTGTTTACATATAAAATGGTGCATAAAAGCCCATTAACAGTGTTTATATTGTCAATTTTCATATAAAGTTATTTTTCCCAGGGTAATGATGAGTTCCTTTCAAATTATCACAAAATCTGACTAAATGAGGTTCAAATTAATCATTTTTATTCAAGAAGCAAATGATGTACCACCTACATATACTATTCCCAAATTAACTCCTGAAGGCTGTCTACAACTTACACATTTTAGTGTAAAAGATTCCAGGGGAACATTTATTATTTGTCATGGGGACATTTTTACATCTCATAATGGGTATTTCATTTATTTTTATTCCTTGTAATCTTCCATGCAAGAAATTGCTACAAACATATTTGTAGATAAAACACAATAATTTACAAAATGTTAAATGATAATTCTAGTAAATAATTATAAATTCTTTTCATCATCCAAAGATTCAAGAAACTGCACAGACTTCTTCAACCTTGTTGCTCTAAGATGCTTCAGTAACTTAGTTCAGGAGGCTGGTGTTTGCATTCCAAGTATCCATGTTCTGGGCAGTAGAATGGAGGATGAATTGAAGAACAAAAAATTAAAACTTATGTCATGTATCTCTTAAGAAAATCTACTACATTGTACTTTCTACTTAGCTCTCATTGGCCAGACTCTCTTAATCTTTGACCATGCAAAGGAGTCTGGGAAAGGCAGGTTTGTTGTAGAGCCATTATTTTAAAAAATAATGTCCATACAGCTAAGTAGAAGAGGAAACTGATATTGGGGCAACAAGCAATTGCCTCCCTATGTTCCTAAACAGTTCTTGAGAAAATATTGCATATATGTAACAACATACTAGAGCACATTTTAAACCAAGAAGATAGTATTTCAAAGTAGTTATATAATCCTAAACAAAACATGCGTGTCTTCCAAAATAAGACATTGTATGTTTTGCAGTCTCTGAAGTTCTGGAAAAAGAGGGAAGGAGAAAAAACAATAAAAAGATAGAAACTTATTATAGCACCGAAAAGAACATGTTAGGTCAATCAAATTCTTTGTCTTCAAGAAGACTTTCCATTAATAAAAGAGTTTCACTGGGTGAGAGATGTGGCAAGCTTAAGCACATTTTCTTATTTGATTTCTACCCCTGTGAAATAACCAGGAAGACTTGTCATTGTCAGATAAAGTTTTAAGTATTTAGACTTTGCTCTTGGTCTCCAAATTTTCAGACTACAATGTCCAAAAAAATCAAAATGGCGAGTCTTCGTATGGTACAAAGCATACAAGAAAATGAAATGCTCACAAGAAAAACCCTACAGGATTCAGCGATAGCTTTATCAGGTTACATGGCAAAAATCATTGCATTGTGTGTGTATGTGTGTGTTTATGTGTGTGTACGTGTTTCAGAGAGGATGATTGTTTTTGCTCATTAACTTCACATGGTCATAGAAGTATATGGTGTAAATACAGGAGAATTCTATCTCAACTCAGTCAAGATGAATGCCTGATAGATATTGTTAATGGCACCAGAATCTGTGCATAACAACTGATTCTTCAGTTAACTATCTCAGAACAAGATTTGATTATGCATGCATTCAAGAATATATTGAACAGTTTTGCTTAGTACTAGGTATACAGTGGTAATCAAAATAAATGTAGTCCCTGCCCAAATAAAAGATGTCATCTATTTTGTTGAGCAAAAGATAATTTAGCTACTCATCTCCCTTTATTGCTTTGAAAATATTAGCAAACATCTATAATACATAAAAAGTTGTAGTTTGAAGGAAATAAATCACCATGGAATTTATGTCATAAGAGTATCTTACCCATGAAGGCATAGTAAGATATGCATAAGATACAGTAATATATAGAAAAGAGAAACTCTTTTGATATATTTACTAAAAATATACAGGAAAAATTTTAGAAAGCCTTATGATGATATCACTAGGTTGTATAAAAATCACAGAAAGAAATAAAGACAGAATAAGTGAAAATTCTAATGTGGGAAATGTTGGTTGAGTTCAGAAAAGAATTAATACAACTCAAAATGCATGAAGTGTATAAATATAAATTGGAAATTATAGAAAATAATTAACACTGAAAACTGGAAGTGTATGTATAGAATAAAATTATATTTTCTACAAAAATAGTGGTGAAGGAAATATTAATAAAAATTATTAGACAAGGGATGCACAGAAAGTAGAAAGAGTAGACAAATTAGCATAAGACTTACATGTGACTAAATGAATTGTAGTTTGAAGAAAACTTTAGCAGCTAAAATAGACCAGGGTGCTTATTGTATTCTAGAAAAAATTAGTAAGGGACAAAATCACCATTATTTTCAAGCAGCATTACTTGATCTATAGAAAACCAGTGGTAATAAATGAAAAAATGCTTAGAATTATGGAATTTAATAAAGTTGGCTGGTAATAAGATAAAAAGAAACATACACTTAAAAATAATAAAAATCTTTCTTATATACAAGCCATAGTTGAATGGTAAAAATATTGTCTATTCACAATAGAAAAATAAATAAACAAATACCATCAAATAGCTGTAAATCTGTCTTCTGTGAAGAAAATTACAAAACACCAATGAACTTTCTACAAGAATATTTCAATAAATGGAAAGAAATTGCTGACTACAGGAAGCAGTGGCCATGAAACACCCTTCAGGACTGGACCATGTAGATGGATATCACAGTCAAGTTAGAGCCCATGCCAACTCGCTGTGATCCCTTAATTTTTGAATAGGTTGTATTTACAAACAGGTTGAATCTTCCAGTCTCATCCATCTAGGTCTAATCTTTTTATCCATTTTTCTGCTGCCACAATTTTTATGATCAAGCCTACAGGCGTGAAGGCATCTGAGAAGTGACAGAGTATAATCCCAGGATTTAAATACATTTTTAATTTAAAAATCCTCTTCTTATCCTCCCACCCTGAAAACAACTTCTAAGTAAATGCAAAACAATATAGTAGGTATCAAGAGACTAAATGAATATTAGGAATCACAGCTCATCACAACTAATTTCATCATTTTTAACATTCTACATAGGCTCTCTAAGCCTTAGTTCTTCTATAAAATGAGTATCAATTTATGTGTTGAAATTATTACCTAGAATTGTTACTATCAAGTGCCACAATTATTAGTACTTGTTTTTTTGATAAAACAGATCTATGTAACAGAATATTTGCATTCACTCTTCATATTTTCATACTATTAATTTTGTGATATTTTCAATTTTTTTAGAGATAAAGCTTTAAATCAAGGGTGTCCAACCCATGGTCTCAGGGCCACATAAGGCCCACGGTGGCTATGAATGCAGCCCAACAAAAAAATCATAAATTTACTTAAATTTTTTTTTGCTCATTAGTTTTCATTACTCTTTGTGTATTTAGTGTGTGTGGTCCAAGACAACTCTTCTTCTTCCAGTGTGGCCCAGAGATGCCCGAAGGTAAATCTTTGATAAAAATGTAGATTTGGAAAGGCAAATGTCACCTGAATTCACCAGCATTGGGTAGGAGCCCATTTGTTCTTTGGAAAAATTATATATATAATTTTCTACTTAAAAACTTCATTTTATAGGTGAGTTTCAGGAACTCAAGGCTCAGGAAAAAGGCCAGAATGGAGATCTAAATTTAGAATCATATTTGAAATTGTTGAACTGGATAATATAATTTAGAGATAGAACATAGACAAAGAAATATAGAACACTGAATATAGTGTCCTGGTGCTGAAGCCTGATAAGGACAGAAAGTCAGCAGTCAAAGCCATGTGAAAGAAGGAACCCCATGGGAAAAAATAAAGAACCATGTGAAAAGTGATATCTTGGGATTCAAGAGAAGAAAGTACTTAAATGAGGAACTTGTCATCTGTGTCAAATATTGAAGAAGGTTTGAGTAAGATGAGTTGGAGAATTGACTGCTGCCTTTTGCAAGAAATAGTGAGATCTAGAACAAAAAAGGGGAGAGGCAGAAACACCTCTAGCATTACAGTAAGAAATAATACAGAGTGCGTGATGCAGGTATCCATGTCTTGTTGGAACTGATGATAAGAAAAAGAAGTCCTCTAGCCTAATATTTATATTTTCTATTAAATATCCAAAAGGCCATTACCTGAGATTTAGGAAAGCAGAAAGTGATAGAAAATTAAGAATAAGAGATTGTGCAAATTATTGTCAATAAATTGTTGGAAAATAAACTTTCAAGGAAAGAGCAGTGATATTTTCTGGTAGTGTAGATCATTTGCTGTTTGTGATCATAACTTCAAGTGATTTCAGTAAAAACTTCTGCATATCTTTCTACCACAATATTTGCCTACACAAAAATCAGATACACGGATTCAATCATGGTTAGAATTTTGTCAGGTGAAAAAGGAAAAGGAGACATAAAGAAAGAGGTGTTATAGGTGTTTGCAAAAGAATGGATGTAGTACAGCTCCACAGAGGGTCCCGAGGGCAGTGAGGACATAGGACTGAAATGTCTACTGGAAAAGTCACTGTCTTTACATTTGTCAAAGTGAAAGAGTAGTGCAGTGAAAAAAGGGATGGGAATAGTGACCAAAAATGGCATATTTCAGAAAGACACTAACATAGAGTTACAGGGGATGATATTGACAGCAGTTTGGTGATTAGCTGAAAAGATCAAGGAACTGAGTTGTGCTGAATGGATTTTCAAAGGATCTCAATGTTCAAATCACCATGGATGTTGATCTTAATAATCAGGCAGTAGGGGGAGAATGTCAGCGATACACACAGGGGCAGGCGTCTTTGGTGAAGAATGGAGAAGGACTGGGTGCTCTGGAGATGCCAGGAGTCAGGAAAAGAAGTGACCTATCTATGTAAGCTAGGGAACTATCTGTTAAATTTCTGCCTCATCTTGAAAAATGTGGGTTTCAAATTTTCAGGGAAAAAAATGCCTACACCAATATCTATTATTACTTACAATCTGATGGTGTATTTTAGCAAGCTGTGCAGAATTTCCAGATGAATAAAAGAATGCATTTAACATCTTTTAAAAATCTAAGTGTAAGTAAACATTGGCATTGCTCAGGAATTCAGAATCTCACTTTCTTGATGTCTTGTTAACTGATTATTGTGAAAGCATTACTCACTGAAGAGCTCTCTCTATCTATGAGTGTATGAATCTCTCTGTCTTCACAAGGAACATTGAAATATATATTTGCTGGCTAAGAAGGCTGCAGTGCCTGCAATGACCATGGTTTTGAACATGAATTTATTTTTATAGGTGCATCATAATGGCTCTGAATTGATACAACTTCAAAATTGTTACCCTCAAA